>JAWNKY010000719.1:0-51829 GCA_035041765.1 Drosophila algonquin | reverse complement strand
CTTGAGCGGGAGTAGTTAGTTACGCTCCCACCCCCGTTACGATCGTTCGCTGTGAATTTCGGCATACATACATGCGAACACAGCTACCTATACAATATACGTTACATATACCACTTACCGAGAATAAAGTGAACGAAGTGAAACACATAGACGTGCTATTTAATTAATTCAACGGCTGTGCTACCTCCCGGATCCGCCCCCTACAAACACTATTTTAGTCTTCTTCAACCTCTTAAAAATTTTTTCTCCATTTCTCTGTCACATTTTACATTAATAGCTAGATGGAAAATTGCTAAAATTCTACCGGTTCATAAATGCGAAAGTAAGTGGGAGGTTTCCAATTACAGGTCTATTGCTAAAATAAGCAATATCGCAAAGCTGTTCGGGAGAATAGTAGTTAAATAATTCAGCATGGGTTTATGACTGCTCGTTCTACGACCTCGAACCTAGCTATTTTTGTGAGTCATTGCATTCAAGCCTTTGAGGTCCATTCGCAAGTGGATAGAGTTTATAAGGATTTCGCTAATGCTTTTGGCAACGTTTGTCGATCTGCCTTACAGGCAAAAATTTTCAAATTGGGCATCCACTCCTCATTTTTAAATTGGATCTCATTGTATTTGGTAAACAGAACCTATCATGTTAAAGTCGCCCATTGACTTGTTTCTAACTCCTATGAAGCGAACTCTGGACTTCCTCAAGGTGAATTATATAAATGACAGCTATTTGTTACAGTCTGACATGAACAATATCGGTGTAAGGTGTATTCGGAACAAATTGCCTCTAAATCTAAATAAACGTAATGTTGTTCGCTATAGTAAATGTTACTTAAGCATTCTTTCCTCATATGTAATTAATAATCACTCACTCTCTTTACTGAACGAGATTATGGATCTGGGGGTCCTTTTTGATTATAAATTCCTATTTATTAATCACTTGAATGTAATTCTGCCGAAGGCGTTAGGAACCCGTACTCAAGACTGTCAGTTTATTCCGCATTTCTGCGATCAAAGTTGGAGTATGCTTTCTTTATTTGGAACCCATCAGGCACTGTGCACGTCAATAGAATTAAGTGGCTAGTTGACACAACTTTTCCGCTGTCGCCCAAAATGACTTTTTCTGATAGATTTGGATCATTAAACATTTTTAAAGAATGTTTTTTTTTCCAGGTTTAGTTTTTAACTATGCTTAGTTGTTTGGAGATCGTCCTCTTTGATAAGGCCGGTAAACACACTGTTGATCGACCATTAGAGAAAGCTGCTCCCAAACAGTCTTGAATCATTATTTTTCGAGAACAAGTGATAGCAAAAGCTTTTACTTTTGTCCGATTGCTTAGACCTTAAAAGAAAAATCTAGACACTTGTGAGCAGAGGTTAAATTCATAATAATCTTTATTCAGAAACTTCGGGCTGTTGGGTTTCCCAGCCCGATATTTAGTCGACATAAGTTAAATCATAGCCAGTGGTGCAGCAGTAAATTAAATGCCTATTATTGTTTGCTATTTGGTACTGCCCCACATTGTATGTCGACATAAGTCCCGCACGGCAGCAGCCTATCCAGCCGTTCTCTCACGTCTTTTTTAATACTTTCGCCTGATTCGTCTTTCTTTCGATCTTTTACTATCGCTCTCTCGGATTATCGTTCGCTTGCTTACATTAGGGCACGGGCAATTCGGCCCGCCTGCCCTTAGTAGTCTGCATCTATCACTCATATAGTCTGCAGCTAGCACTCATATAGTCTGGAGCTAATCTTCGTAGCCATCAGACCGTCTATCGTCGTTATTATATATACCGTTCGCCCACAGACACATATGTACATACGCAATACGTCGGTCTACATATAGTCTGAAGATGATCGTATCGCATCAGATCTTATTCGTTGCATCGGTCTTTACTCGGTCTTTTTTACACACCTCGCCTAATCATACATACATACATACATACATATGTACGTCTTCGTGGGTCTACATACATATATCCCAATAAACTGTACCTACTCTTAATTTAACCGCTCGAACTTTTATTTAAGTGAATCGAAACAGCTAATGAAAAAGCCCATTAGCTTAACACGGGTCTTATATATAATTTTACAATGGGGGATGGGGACAATTTTGTATTCTGTTCTTATGGCTATACCGCTATACGAGTACATCCGTACTGCGAGTAACTAACTGATTACATGCAAACATCAGTATTTTCTTACCACATTAGGGTCTTAATTGCTTACTGCACTTGATTTTGGGATGTCTTGAGTGTTAATGATTTGACAGATCATTTCTCCGCTCGCACCTTAGCAGTCATTAATTCTATACTTTATATATATTTTTTTTTCTTAGCATAGATTGGTTTTCTGTTTATCTCCATGAATGTGTAAAAACTCTTGTTCTTTAAGTACAATAATGTGTTCATATTTTGAGCACCGATAAATATGTAAATTTACAAATAATTCAATATACCATTCTCTTTTTTTGCGGTTCCTGCGGTCCACACGGAAAACAACTCTGAATTTTAAAGCATGTGCAAGTGCAAGAATTAAATATTCAACAATATGCATTAAGTCTTATGGTTGGAATAGGCGCATCGTGCATAGTCGGCTTTTCTGCAGAATTGTTGTGGTATTTTTGCTGGTCGGCGATCACTAATTCCTGTCTCTTGTAGACGCCACCGTGAAGTTTTGGCGCTTATATTAGTACCAACCGACTGAATAAACTCCCTTCAAATATACATTTACCATCGAACCGAATTTCGGTGCTCAAACGTCTTATGAATACGATCCTACTTTGATGGTCTTTTGGGATTGTATTCCGTTTTACCGAACTGCATTTAACGGAATTCTTGATACAATTTCTTAACGATATATGGGAAAAATGAGAGGACCTAATCGTCCCAAGTTTAGTGCTAATAGTTCCAGAAATAATGTGATTTCACTGCTAAGCCAATATTTATTTATTATTCCGGCAATAGATTAATCCTTATCTGGCTAACTTAACTCTAAACTAAACATTACACAAAAATATTCCCTAAGCGCTTGCCTAAGCAAATCCTTCTTGGATCGCCAACTGAATCGAAAGCTTGCCGGCAGGGAATTGAAAAACCGCAAACCCCTTAAAATTATTCATTCACACTTTCGTTAAATGGGACCAAGGTACGGATATTGGCTCGATCGTTAAAATCGATCAAGTTAATTAGGAATAGGCAGACAGACATGGCTATATAGACTCGGCTATTGAAGCTGATCAAGAATATATATACTTTATGGGGTCGGAAACGCTTTCTTCTGGGCGTTACACACATCCGTTATCACCACAAATCTAATATACCCCTATACTCTTTGAAAACTTAAAAACTTCGTTTCTGAATCAAGACGCAGCCTCAGTGTAAACGGCACATTATATGTTGTTCTCAGTCAGCATATACATATGTACATATGTAAATGCATAATACATAAACAAATGATATATATAATAAGCTAAGGAATCCGGCGGACTTTAGATAATTCATAGTAATAATTTAAAAAGTAGTTCAATTTTGTATATGATTTATATAAAGATATCTAAATGATATAATACAACTTTTTTTATACCCTCTGCACACTGAGCACGCCACGGGGGAACGTTTGGATACAGCTGATGACATACAGCCGTCATATAGCTGATGACAAAAACAAAAACTGAGTTTTTAAGCGAAAGATTTTATTTTTGTTTGGAAAATGCATAATAAAAGCAATTTTCTTAAGTGTGGTTCAAAACTATTGACGATGTTGGATGGTGACATTTATTTATTTATTTCCATCTTTTAAAAAACTAATAAGATCACTCTGATATTTCGTTTGGCTGTTTATTATTTCCTGGATTATGTTGCCCATCTGTGAATTAACGCCATCCTTCATCGAATCTGACATTTCCATATAAACATTGGGGTTTTTGCGCACTCTCCACAATTCGTCCATTGTTTCCTGCCAAATATCGATGAGCATGATAGATGATTCAGTTTTTCCCTGTGATTGCCAATTATTTATATTGCATTTGACTACCATCGGCTAAATATCAAATAGAAACGTGCGGCTTAGGAACATTTAAAACAGACGGTGGAACTAACTGGGAAATTTTCGGAACGGTACAACCTTACGCACCGTCTAGGTGCCCAGTGCCCAGTGTGAATATCCTACTATGCGACTATCAACTGACGACTACTTTTCGATTCAATAACTTCTTCTCTGACATCTCGTTCTCTTTTTCTCTGACATTTGCTCCTATCTTGTTGGTGATGGTATTATCGCCAACTATCGGCTTATCGCATACTTGAATAGGACCATACAGCATATAGATGGGTCAGTTCATACAGGCAGCTGTCCGCAGCGAAGCAGCAGGTATCGACAACCCACAGACTTCGGGTGGGAACGAATCATTCGACTGTGATGTCGTCATGTTCGGCTCATGATGTAGCGCGAAAACGCATCAGAAAACGAAGAATGATTTCAAATTTGATGCGCAAGTATGACACTAAATACTGTATGGACCCATTTATTACCCATTTATATGTCATTATAAAGTTGTTTCCCGAGAATATATATCTGAGCGGAATATCCAGAGGACAATCGATGGATAAACGGCCAAGCAGCAGCCGTTTGACCACAACTTCGGGTAAAAATACCGAAAAAAATTATGAAATTTGAAAGCTTAATATCTTCCAGACGTTAAGTTGCAGCTACAAAGTGTCTGGGTTGGACTTATAACTGGATTGGTCAGCTTTTTAAAACTGCAAAGTTCAATACAGCCAGTTGTAGAAAACTTAGGTTATGTGAAAAATAGACGCACTACCTAAGACAAAAAATACCAAATATTTTAAAACTTCTTTAAAAAAAAACTAAACCTGGAAAAAAAAACCATAATTCTTTAAAAAATGTTAAATCTCCAAATCTATCAGAAAAAGTATTTTTGGGCGACAGCGAAAAAAAAGTTGAATTTTGTCGAGTAGTGTTATGGGCGGAACAAATCATTTGTAAGGGCTCTGCGGATGTTTAATTTTCAGATAAAATGAGATTTCGGTCGTTTTGGTCAAACGGTTATAACTTAGCCGTTTATTTTTATATTTTTATAAGCGATACCTTAAACGACGCTTAATAAATGTGTCTATCTAAAACCAAAAATCAAGGCATGATTTTATTTTTTTCGACTTTTTCTGAGGTTTCAAAGTCAAAATTTCGGGGGAAAAATACCGAAAAAAATTATAAAATTTCAATTTGGAAGCTTAGTATCTTCCAGACGTTAAGTTGCAGCTACAAAGTGTCTGAGTCGGATTTATAGCTGCATTTGTAAGCTTTTTTTAACTGCAAAGTTCAATACAACCAGTTGTAGGAAACTTAAGTTATGTGAAAAATAGAAGCACTACCTATGACAAAAAATACCAAATTTTTTAAAAATTCTTAAAAAAAACACCAAGAAAACAAAAAACATTCTTTAAAAAAATTTAAACATCCAAATCTATCAGAAAAAGTAATTTTTGGAGACAGCGGAAAAGTCGTGTCGACTAGTGTTATTGGGTGTT
Organism: Drosophila algonquin; assembly: GCA_035041765.1. Classification (NCBI taxonomy): domain Eukaryota; kingdom Metazoa; phylum Arthropoda; class Insecta; order Diptera; family Drosophilidae; genus Drosophila; species Drosophila algonquin. The sequence goes on along the minus strand of JAWNKY010000719.1, from coordinate 46,286 downwards.
TTTCGATGAGGAATTGCTTGAAGTAGATAAACGCAATTTAAAAAAAAAAATTTATTACTTTGACTACTTATATCACAACATAATAATAATTTGTGAATGAAACGGCTAACTTTAACATCTTGTGGCCAGAATTCATCGCTGAAGACATAATGATAACACTGCTCCAAGATTCCAAGATTAGAATTTACGAATTTCAACGCATACCTTTTTTCGGTCTCATAACTGAGTGAAAGAGCACACAAAGAAACGGTTTTATTGCGCGTGTATTAATGCAAGCGCAGTGCAAAGCCCTCAGAAGTTGAGGCAAAGGCAGAACGAAATAGAAAGCGTTTGTTCGTCGTCGCTTAGTTTTGCGGCTTGCCGGCGCATACAGGGTGTTGTATTGTTCCCCTCGCAAACCTTCTTATAGTGCCCCCCTTTTTTTGTGTATAAGCCCTGATCTTGTGGCGTTGAAAATGGCTGAAAATCATGATATTGTTCATGCTCTGACGGCTGCGCCTAGTGATGTGGACTTTTACAGGGCCAAAACAAGGTCTATCCAGCGGCAGCTCGTCGAGACGAACAAATGTTTAACAGAGGAGTCCATCCTTCAGTTTGACGAAGCTGACCTGCGTGCGCGATTAAAGCACCACGAAGCAATGTACTCCGAACTCAACGCTGCACAGAGCAACTTGGAAAGGCTCGATCTCACGGTGCTCGACGGTGACGCGCGGTCCGAGTTCGCGAACGTTTTCATGCAGATCAATGCAAAACTAATTCGCGAGCTAGCAGCACAGCAGAATGTGATCAGCGCGAACTCAACCAGCATGCCTCATTAATTCGCTGGAGAAGGTTCGCTCAGCACATCAACTGGCCAAACTTCATCGCGATGTTTAAGACGGTGGTGGACAACTAGCAAGAGCTAAGTAACTTGGAAAAGTTACAGTATCTTCGTGCTAGCCTAGACGGCGTAGCACTAGAAACCATACGTTCAATCGAAATATCTGATTTGAACTATGGGATTGCTTTAGAACTGCTTACTAATCGTTTCGACAATAACTACCATCCTTTTCAGGCACACGTAAAGGCGATATTTGGGTTGCAAGGTGTTGAGATGGGATCTGCGAGGAGTCTTCGGCACCTCAGCGATAAGATCAATGTTCACCTGCGAGCGATTAGGACTTTGGCATCAACTGAGGAAATTTTAGATGGATTTCTCATTCACATTGTGACGCATAGGCTGGACACCAGGACCCGGGAAAAATGGGAAGAAGACTTGCCGTCCCACAAGCTGTTGGCATGGAAATCCCTTGCTTCGTTTCTGGAGAAGCGATGCAGGATGATGGAGAGTCAAGAAAATGACTTGGTAATCGAAACACCAAGCCATCAGGTGGGAGAAAAAATGCACAAGCTTAGTCAAAATGTCCTCATTGCCTCTTCTTATAATGAAAATATTTCTGGATGTAGATTTTGCGGCGGAAGGGACCAATTGCGGCATGTTCCTAAATTTTTCCCCTATTTTGCGCTATAAGGAAGTAAAGAGAATGCATCTCTGCCTCAATTGTTTGCGCAAGGGTCACGGCTTGTAGCAGTGTAAATCTGTAAGTTGCAAGCAGTGTCGTATGAAACATCATGCGTTGCTCCACAAGACTCAAAGCCCAGTTCCATCCGCAGTCATTGATGCAGACGTTCACCTCCCGCAATCGCAATCATCAGCGTTAGTTTCATGCTCAGCCTCTCCACCTTACCCTCCACCTATTCCCAATACCTCGAACGACTACTTGTTGCTAGCTCGTTTTGGTTAAAAATCGTGTTGGAACACTCGTCCCATGTCGGGCAATATTGAATTCCACTCAATTTTATTACGTCTCATTTGGCTGGTCATTTGCAGCTAGAACATCGGCACTCGCCTATTTCGATATCTGGCATTGGAGAATCGTCTCTTAGTTCGAAGAAAGCTGTGGAAGTCGTCATGCAGTCTCAGTATGGCAGCTACAGTTCCTCATTCACGGCGGTCGTAACTACGGTCATCACTGACTATCAGCCGCACTACGATATTAATGCTGCAGAATGGGACGTACCGAAGAATATAAATTTAGCTGACCCTTGGTTTTTTAGATCTCAGCGAATCGCCCATTACTCCAGAACACCAAACTTGGTTGGATTGTCTCTGGAGGGATGGCTCACACCACTAACAATCGAGTCACTCTGGCAACGGCAACAGGAACCCACGCACCAAAGGAAGACGAGGATTTTTGTCGGATGCTGTAAAGCGTTTTTGGGAGCTTGAAAATTGTTACTCATCAGAGGCAGCTGCATCGAGTGAGGACCTACTTTGCGAGCGTTTATTCAAGGAAAACTCCTCTCGTTTGGAAAATGGTCAATTTTCCGTTCGACTCTTAGCTAGTGCTGGGTTTGAGGCCCTTGGCGACTCATTCTATCTCGCTCTTCGTCGTTTCAAAGGTCTGGAGAAAAGGCTGTCAAAAAACGATCTCATATCCGGCGGGGACACCATTGAGGAAGTTAATGTGATCCGTCGTCAAGTAAAAGGGCTCCTGCAAAGAGGACAATTTCCTATACGCACATAGTGCTCCAATGAGAATGGAGTACATGAAGAGGACCCTGCGGAGGACAGGGAAAAGCTGCTTAAGTTTCATGATGGGACAGACGTAGCAAAGGCCTTGGGGCTCGTATGGGATTCCAACTCGGATAACCTACTGTTCAATTTTTCGAAAATCATGCCAGAAGGCCCGCCCACCAAGCGTACTGTCCTGTCTTCTATAGCCAGATTTTATGATCCGCTCGGTTTGATAGCACCTATTCCAGCCAAGGCCAAAATATTCTTGCAGAGTTTGTGGAAGGTGGACTTAGGATGGGATGATGATCTGTCTGAGCCTCTGTCGGCAGTGTGGACGGACTTGATGTCGCAATTACGCATCGTGAAAAATTTTAAATTTCCTCGTTATGTCATGCTGCAAAACTCATCCATCCAATTGCACGCCTTCTGTGATGCTAGAATGGAGAGAATGCTCTCCAGAGGAGCTCTTGGATTTGGAATTGTGGCTAAATGGACCATCATACCTTTTATCGGACTCTTACCTACCCAAGCTCCACAAGTTGTAGACCTACCGGAGCGCCGACAGAATGCATTGGTTGGATCATGTGTAAAGGACCTCTCATGTGACAGCAAGTACACAAACTCGTGTGGCAAGCTACAACGTGTCTTTGGTTATATTATGCCATGCCATTATATGGTGCCATGCTCACTGTACAGGACCTTACCGGCGGCACTCGTCTTTTGATGAAGAGTATCCAGCAAGTTAATTTCGCTGTGGAGCTCACTGCACTCAAAGCCAACAGCGCACTTCCTGCCAAGAGCAAGGAATCATTGCGCCCGATGCTCGGTGGTGACGAACTGCTTCGTGTAGGCGGAAGGCTACAAAATTCAAATATGGTTTACGATGCAAAGCATCCAATATTGCTGCCAAAGGGTCATCCGGTTACGAAGGCAGTTATAACTTTCTATCATAAAAAGTTTTTGCATGCTGGTCCACAGGCTTTACTTGCATCGCTTCGTCAAAAATATTGGCCCGTAACAAGCAAATGCGTATGGTGCTTTCGGGCAAAGCCAAGCTTGGCTGAGCACGTGATGGGAGACTTGCCAACGTATCGCGTCCGACCAAACCCTGCATTCCACACGACTGGAATCGATTTTTGTGGGCCTTTCTATCATAAGGCTGATGTTCGAAACAGGCCACCCTGCCAATGCTTCATTGCAATATTTGTTTGTTTTTCAACAATGCCACGCATTTGGAGGTCGTCAAGCATTTAACTACAGCCTCATTCATCGCAACGTTAAGACGCTTCATCAGGGGCAAGCCGCGGACCTTGTGGACGGATAACGCAACCAATTTCGTGGGTGCAAGAAATGAGCTGCTGGAGCTGAAGAAACCATCTCCGTCATCGCTTCATCTTGCCTAAACGATGGAATTGACTGGAAATTTATCCCCCCTCGTTCTCGTCACTTTGGCGGGATATGGGAAGCGGCTGTCAAGTCGGCAAAGCACCACTTCTATCGAGTCGTTGGCGCAACAGTGCTGACTCTTGAAGAGCACTATCGTATATTAGATTTCTGCCATTCTTAATTCTCGACCCCTTTATCCAATTTCAGAAGACCCTGAAAGTCTAGATGTGCTTACTCCAGCTCACTTTCTTAAAGGCTCTAGCTTCACAACGTTTCCAGAACCGGACATCACACATCTCAACGCCAGCCATCTAAATCGTTGGCAGCAGGTGTCTCAAATGCAACAGAACTTCTGGCGAAAGTGGAGCATGGAGTTTCTGTCTTTATTGCAAGAGAGGAAACATAAAGATTGGAAGCGTCGTCCTCTTAAAGGATGAAAACTTGCCACCCCTCAAATGGTTTCTTGGCTGTGTCGAGGAGGCCATACCAGGCAAGGATGGAATCATCAGAGTCGCAATTAAAGTAAATGCCATCGAGCACAATTGTTTGTTTGTTTTGATTTGTATGTTATCTGCCTCCATAAGCGCTCTCCCCGCTAAAGCTCGCGCTCTGATTTTATCTGCTTGCACTCTTTCTTGAGATCAGAGCTTTCGGGCGCTGCAGCGGGGCCGCTATGATGAAGACGTTCAGTGCAGCTCCTATCACCAGCAAACAATAAAGCATTACGATAAATTTAGTAAAAACAAAATTAGTGCTTTATTAATTTAAATATTGGTTAGTTATAATTTAACGCAAATATGATTCTTAGTTTTTTTATACCCGGTACTCGAAGATTATAGGGGTATATTAGATTTGTGGTGATAGTGGATGTGTGTAACGCCCAGAAGGAAGCGTTTCCGACCCCATAAAGTATATATATGTTTCATCATCATCAATAGCCGAGTAGATATAGCTATGTCTGTCTGTCCGTCCGTCCGTCCTCATTAGTGCCTATATCTCAAAGAGACTATAAAAACTAGAGCAACCAAGTTTTGTATCCAGTATCCTGTGTTATCACACTACTACAAGTGTATTTCAAAATTTCGGCCGGGCCCTTTCCGCCCACAAAAAGGACGAAAATCTGTGGCATGCACAATTTTCATAATACGAGAAAACTAAAAACTCAGGATCATAGAGAATGACCATTTCTATCAGAGTGTTGAGTGTGGATCAGATCACATCATTATTATAGCTACAATGAAGAAAACCATTTCGAAAGTCATCGTTCCCTCCCGCTCCCCCTCAAACGCGACCCCGTCTGCTTTGCCTATTCGTCCAAATTAGAGCCTAGATCTCAGAGACTATAAGAGCTAAAGCAACCAAACTTTCTATCCAAGCTCCTGTAATATCACTTCAATACAAGTGTATTTCATAATTTTGACACGCCCCCTTCCGCCCCCACAAAAGACGAAAATCTGTGGAATCCACAATTTGTAACATACGAGAAAACCAAAAACGCAAAATAATGGAAAATAACCGTATCTACCAGATTGCCGAATCTAGATCAGGTCGGACTACAATTATAGCCAGAAGACACAAATTAAATTTTAGTGGCTATGCAACGCCTGCCAACCGCTTACTTATTTAAATTTAGAGGCAATTTGTTCCGAATACACCTTACACCGATATTGTTCATGTCAGACTGTAACAAATAGCTGTCATTTATATAATTCACCGAAATGTAGATTTTAAGGTCATCCGCATAAATAATATATTTGGAAGATTGAATGCAGGAACAGATATCATTTATAAAAATAACGAAGAGTAAAGCGCCAAGAGGCGCTTCATAGGAGTTAGAAACAAGTCAATGGGCGACTTTAACATGATAGGTTCTGTTTACCAAATACAATGAAATCCAATTTAAAAATGAGGAGTGGATGCCCAATTTGAAAATTTTTGCCTGTAAGGCAGATCGACAAACGTTGCCAAAAGCCTTAGCGAAATCCTTATAAACTCTATCCACTTGCGAATGGACCTCAAAGGCTTGAATGCAATGACTCACAAAAATAGCTAGGTTCGAGGTCGTAGAACGAGCAGTCATAAACCCATGCTGAATTATTTAACTACTATTCTCCCGAACAGCTTTGCGATATTGCTTATTTTAGCAATAGACCTGTAATTGGAAACCTCACACTTACTTTCGCATTTATGAACCGGTAGAATTTTAGCAATTTTCCATCTAGCTATTAATGTAAAATGTGACAGAGAAATGGAGAAAAAATTTTTAAGAGGTTGAAGAAGACCAAAATAGCATTTTTAGAGAAAGATTGAAGATATTCCACCAATATTAGTCTTAGTGGAATCGTCAATTGTCACTCTACATTACAAATTTGCGGAATATTATCTAAAATCTCCTGGTTATCCTAGCTAGAAGCAGACTCGAAGTTGGCAGAGAAAAAGGAAGCAAATAAAGGGGCAATACATGCCTCAGAATAAGCAACAACATTTTTGTATGTCATAGTTGACGGTATGGATGACGATGATTTTTTCTAATATATGAAGCGCTAGAATACATTAGGATTTGTCTTTTATTATTTTCAACATCAGAGGCGTATTGATTATATAAAAATGTATTCCGAAACTCAAACTCTCGTTTTTGTTGCCTGTATCTATCGCCGTCCTTGGATCTTGGTATCTTGGTTGAAACAATGATGTGAAAAGTATACGTGAGGGCAACAAGGCAAGTTATTATAAGTAATTAGTCTCAATAAAAGCAGGAAACCCAATCCATAGACATAAGGCAATCACTTACGACCACCTAGGTTGCATGATCAAAATTATACGTAAGCTACGTTAAAAAATGAGAAAAAGGAGCTGGTAAAAAATTCAAAAATACAATATTAGAGCATAAGGGCCGATTGCTTGCTCTTAGCACAACCAGATAAATGTACATATAATCGAGATCCAAATGCAACCAATGCGCAGAGAGGTTAGCAGATTACTGAAATTAGCACCGTCGGCTAAGCAAAGCTAGAGCCGAGGCGGCGGCTGCAGAGAGCCCTTTACAGAGGGAGAGCGCAGCAGCGCTGCCGAACGTGGGCGTTTACAGTGCATTGAATATTGTATTGTATTGTATGTATACATAGTTTTTAAGTTAGGCCTGTTGTTTAGCGGCTGGCCCGAACATACTCCCCCCCTTGGAAGCCAGTCTTTCAACAGACTCCTTGAGGGGCAGTACACATAGGCGGGTAACGGCCCTTCTGATGGTTCCTGTGGCAGTCTTCAAATCAGCTACGCGGCACACTCCATCCTTGCCCTTGACGACCTCGACCACTCTAGCTAGTGGCCAACGCATTGGAGGAAGATTTTCGTCCTTAATCAGAACGAGATCGTTTACGCAAAGATTTTGCGTGGGAGTCTGCCATTTAGACAGCTCTTGCAGAGGAGTCAGATACTCTTCGCGCCCGTGACCCTTTGTCAGCCATCCCGACGATTGTAGTGCAGCTTCGTCAGATCGGGCTCGAGGATTGCCTCATGTGGACCACCTAAAAGCAGATGAGCAGGAGTCAGGACATCTAAGTCAGCAGGATTTTCTGAAAGCAAGCAAATCCAAACAATTGCCGTGATCTGGCAGATCAGAGTGCGCAGCTCGTCGAAGTCAGGCACAGGGGCCCCAACTGAGCGGTACAGGTAATGCTTTGCTGTCTTCATGGCCGCTTCCCATAATCCGCCAAAGTGCGGAGAGCGTGGTGAGATGAAGCGCCAGTCGATCGAGTCCGCCAAGCAGGATTCATGGACCTCCTTCATATGCGAGTCGCTCAAAACAAGCTTCTTGAGCTCCAAAAGCTCGTTCTTGGCGCCAACGAAGTTTGTCGCATTGGCGGACCAAATTTGACTTGGCCTTCCTCGCGTGGAAGTGAAACGCTTTAAGGCGCCTAGAAACGAAGCGGTGGTCAGATCCTTTACGAGCTCCATGTGTATAGCCTTAGAAGTAAAGAAAATGAATACACTGATGTAGCACTTGATGGGTGGCCTCGTGCGGATTTCTGATCTGTAGAAAAAGGGGCCGCAGTAATCCACTACAGTGACTTCAAAGGCTCGAGATCCCTCCAAACGCTCCTTAGGCAGATCTCCCATGATGTGCTGAACCATGCGTGACCTAGTCCTGAATCATCTCACACAATTGCTGACTACATCTGATACTGCCTTAATTCCGCCAATGGGCCAATATTCCAGTCAAATTTTGGCAAGTAGTGCGCGAGGTCCAGCATGAAGGTTCCTTTCGTGATAATACCTTATCAGCGCACAAGTTATGGGATGCCCCTTTGGGAGAATAAGCGGGTGCTGAGCGTAAATCCCAGAGATGAGTCGCCAAGACGACCTCCAACTCTTAGTAATCCATACCGGTTGATGAACGGACAGAGTGAGCTGATGGAACTGGATTTCCTGACTTGACCATTGCGTTGAATCTCCCTTATACCCATATACAAAACAGCCAGTTGAATATGCCGGATCAGAAGATGCGTTCCTTGCCGAATATCCGAAACGGTGAGTCCAGAATGCCGAAGCCGATGTACAAATTTATGCATGTAGGCGAATGTGCGCTGCATGCCGAAGAATGAATTTGCAAATTTGCATTCTGACGTAAGATCGGCATGTGGAGACGCGATCAGCAATACACGCTTGCGAAGCTCTGCCGTTGCTGCTTCAGGACCAGGTGGTACAGGCCACTCTTCCTTGGAGCCTACCAAAAATGATGGACCGTGAAACCACAGCTCGGACTGGATAAGTTGGTGGGGTAGCGAGCCTCTAGAGAGAACGTTAGCAGGATTTAATGATGTGGGGACATAGCGCCATTCCATGCCGGCCTTCATTGCCTTCATTGCTGCCACTCGATTTGCCACGAAGACTTGAAATTTGGCTGGCTCATCCCGTATCCAAGATAATGCTGTCGATGAATCTGACCAAAATAATGCTGTCGATGAATCAATAAAACCGACCTGTAAGACTTCCAATATCCTTCAAATTATTCATTAGTTTCGCAAGCAAATGGGCTCCACTTAATTCCAGCTTGGGAATCGATAAGGTTTTTAGTGGCGCCACTCGAGACTTTGAGCACAAAATATTGCTCAAAAACTGTCCTTCCCTAGACACCACATATATGCAAGCGCCATATGCTTCTATGCTGGCGTCACAAAATCCGTGAAGCTCGATTAAGGTAGCAGAAGAATGAACAACGCGAGGAAATGATATCCGCGGGATAGTTGACAAACTGTTTCTCAAGTCCATACTAGATGAATGCAACGCTGAGGGTAGGCTTTATCCCAATCCAAATTTTCTCTCCAAAGCTGCTGAAGGAAGATTTTGCACCTGACAATAACGGGATTTATCAATCCAAGAGGGTCGTAGAAACGAGCAATCGTAGACAAAACCGATCGCTTGGAGCGCTTCGAATTTGTGTCCAGCGCGGACAAGGCAAAAAGCAGCTGATCTGATGCAGGGTCCCATGCTAAGCCAAGAGTTTTCGTTATGTCACTTCCATCATGAAACCTTAAACCTTCTCTCTATCCGCTTCAGGCGTTCCTTCAAGTACTTCCTGATAGCTAGAGCACCATACCGCAAGATAGTATGGCGGACGTTTGATGCATCTTTTCCATGACCTCAGCGACAGAGCTGCCGCCCGAGATGAGATCATCCGCGTAAAAATCCTGCTGCAGAGCAGCTGAGCCAAGAGGGTAGGACTCACCTGCGTCAATGGCCAGCTGCTGCATTGCGCGAACTGCTAAACACGATGCAGCTCTAGTGCCATATGTGACGGTGTCTAATGTGTAGACCTGAACTTCGGACTGGACAGAATCTCGCCATAGAATGCACTGAAAGTAATTGTCAGGTAAAGACACTCGCACGCAGCGGTAAATTTTACAAATGTCCCCAGTGAGAGCGACTGGATATATGCTGAACAATGCAGGCTGAATAACAGGGCCTGCCATCATCACATCATTTAGGGAACATCCAGTTGATGTAGCTGCCGAACCATCGAAAACGACACAAAGCTTTGTCGTCGTACTATCCTCCTTTGAAACACAGTGATGAGGCAAGAAATATCTGTAGAGACTACGAGAATCAGGGTTGACTGGGGACATATGCTTCAACTCAATATACTCCCTCATAAAGGCAGAGTACCGCTCCTTGAGTGTAGTATCACGATCCAACTTTAGCTCCAAATTGATGAATCGACGATGCGCCTGAGTGTAAGATTCCCCTAAGCGATCGCCATTAACCTTTAACGGGAGACGAACTGAATACTCCCCTGATGGCAAACGTGAGAAATGGTCTACGAAATGCGCTTCACAATCTAATTCTTCCTTGGTATTCAAAACGGCGTCCGCACAAGTCTCGACCTCCCAAAACATACGAAGAGTTTTGTCCAACCTTGGATCCATGCTAGCTTCCGAATCTGGAGAATTGTGCGTTGCCAAGAGCGCCGAGTGTGCTACCCTTTGTCCACCACCGGATACGATCCACCCAAGCCGAGTCTTCTGCAGAAGAGGCAGACCATCGATAAGTTTGATTTTCCCTACGCTGAGATCATCGAAAATGCTGGCACCAATGAGAAGATCCACTCGCTAAGGGTTGAAAAATGCAGGAGCAGCAAGTTGAATATTTGACGGCATATTCCAATCGGCGACATTGACTGCCAGACTTGGTTGACAATCGGTGATCGTAGGAGCTATAAGAGCAGTAAGCGTAGTTGTATAGACAGCTGTGGGAGAATGCATACAAATGTTCACGGTGGATCCCTCAGTAGCCACGCTGGTATCGCCGAGCCCAGAGACAAGTGCAGACGATTGAGTTCTCCTAAGCTGAAGCTGATGGGCGAACCTGGATGTGATGAGATGAAGCTGAGATCCTGATTCTATGGCACGACAAGGAACTAAAGCGCCAGACCGAATCTTTACGAGAACCACAGCGGTAGCCAGAAGCACAACATCGGATTGAAGACCTTGGGCAGCAAGAGAGGTAGAGGCAGGGGAAGGTGAACTGCTAACAGAATCCTGAGTGGCAGAAATAGCGTCTGGTTGGAGCGTTAGATCTGGAGGAGAAAGATCTGGGGAGCCTTGAGTTGTGGACTGCAGATTCTCGAAATGCAACAAACTATGATGCCTCCCACAGCATACTCGACATTTTCCACTGTTGCATGCACGAGTCCGATGCCCCGCTTTCAGGCAATTGAAACAGAGGGAAAGCTTCTTCACTTCTTTGTGGCGCAGCAACGGAGACAAATTCCCGAATATCTTGCAGGAATATATACCATGACCCGCTGAATGGCAAAAACTGCATCCAGACGAGTCGGTGGAAGAATTAGAGGCAACAAAAGTTTTCTTAAAATGAGAATTATGGGCTTTTCCCACTTGAGCGCTACTAGCGGGTGCCGCTGTGGCGTATTCCAAGGCATTCCATTTTCTGGCACCGCTTCTCCAAGTATTCATAAAAATCCTTTGTTATAGGTATGGCATCCGACGACAGGTGTTCTTCCCATTTCATTTGCGTCTTAGCGTCCAACTTCATGCAGTGGGATATCTCCAAATCCTTTCCTAATGTTTGCAAAGCACGCATATGCAAATTGACTGCATCCGAAAACTCCCGAAGTCTTTTGAGAGATGGCGAATCCACTCTCTTGAGCCCAAGAATCTTCTTAATGTGTGCCTGAAAAACAAGTCGTTTGTTACTAAAACGTTTATTAAGTATATCCAGTGCCACACGATAATTGGCACTGGAGAGTTCCAAAGATCGAACCGAATCCAAAGCCACATCAGCGAGGCTAGAGCGAAGGTGCTAGAACTTCCCGATGTCGCTGAGATCCGCATCCGCGTCGATGATCGAATTGAACATCGCCATAAAGTCCGAATATTCGACGTATCCACCGGAAAACTTGGGTATTTTTAGCTCAGTAAGTCGCTGCTTGTGAGCCATGATGATGGTACTGTGTCCAGAATGGTTTGGTAGGGTAGTCGAATTGGCAGCAGCGCGCGAGTGGCCTAGTTCGAGAGCAGCCAGTAGCTCAGCCTTCAACGATATGAAGAGAATGTCAAAGTTGTTGCGCATCTCACTCCCAATCTCGTCTTGATTGTGCGCTTCCCGTTCATTATGGGCCTTATTAAATTCCTCTCGAATTTCTGTCAGCATGTCGATGCGAACGTCGATTTCCGTGGCGTTCAAATTATCGATCTTTTTGCCAGCAAATGATTCCCCGAGCCCGCTCATTCGATCATATAAAGACTGAACTTTACGTTTATAAAGACTCAGCCTGTTATTAGCCGTCCCAATATTTCCGCCCGCGCCTGTATTTGGATCGCTTTCCATGTTTAACGGTGTAAAATTCAACGAAACAACGGAGAATAGATAACCGTTTAACGACGGCGTACAGAATCGAGAAAGAGAGAGTGAAGACACGAAAAGTCGAAACCGTGGCTGCAGTTGTGCAGAGAATGAGAGACTTGAAGATTATGCGACGGTGCACAGAAGCTGGAGCGAGAATGAGAGACACGAAAAGTCAAGAACCGTGTCTGCGGCTGAGCATAGAATGAGAGATTCGACGATTAACTAACGGAATCTCAGACGACCGCACTCTCACTGAATTTGCACATAAACCGTTTTTTATTCGGCACAAATGTATTTGTTTGTGGTTAAACTGCACAGAACCGAATATATTGTTGAATTCAAATGTTTTTGCACGAAACGCGATTAGCCAATGTCTTTAATCACGTCGGGGTCACCAATGTTTGAGATGCCAAGCTTTTTTGGCACCTATTTTTATCCAAAATAATAATGCGAATTGTTCAAATGTAATAGCTGTTTATTTATACCGGCGGCTGCTAGCAGAAGCCGATTTCTTGCTCTTAGCACAACCAGATGAATGCACATATAATCGAGATCCAAATTCAACCAATACGCAGAGAGGTTAGCAGATAACTGAAATTAGCACCGTCGGCTAAGCAAAGCTAGAGCCGAGGCGGCGGCTGCAGAGAGCCCTTTACAGAGGGAGAGCGCAGCAGCGCTGCCGAACGTGGGCGTTTACAGTGCATTGAATATTGTATTGTATTGTATGTATAGTTTTATGTTAGGCCTGTTGATTAGCGGCTGGACCGAACAGTATTCCCTCTCGTTTTTTTTGTGTTCTTGTATCTTCAAAATGTTGTTATTTGTGGGGGTAGAAGGGGGCATAGCAACATTTTTAAACAAATTTGATTCACGTATACATTTTATATCACTGTAGTCTGGATACAAAATTTGGTTGCTCGAGCTTTTATAGACCCTGAGAACTAGGCGTCAAACAAGACGGACAGACAGACATGGCTATATCGACTCGTGTATTGATGATCAAAATATATATGTACACTTTATATGGCTTCCTCTTGGTGTTACACACATCCAATTCCATCACAATTCTAATATACCCCTATACTTTTCAAGTACAAGGTATAAAAACAAAAAAGACTAGCGTTTCACAAAATAGACTCATTGCTGCCAATGCATGAACGAAGCACATGCTTTTTGACAAATATGTATACTTCATGAGCTGTGAGATCACGATCGCGCACTCGCCAATCTTGTTGATTCACAATTATCAAATTGATTTGATAATTTAAATGGCAAACGTTTACCTGGTTTGATAGAGGATCGTAGGCGATCATTTCGCAAAAAGGATTCGATATGTACATAAAACAGCTTTACTAAACTTTTGGCTAAAGTATCTAAACATGTTTTTCCAACAACCTTGATACGTATGTATTTGGGTCTGATGGAAGACTACGATGGACTATGTTAAAACTTGAATTATATAATCAAAAAGGATACTACTGAATCAAACTTTATGTTAAACAATAGCTTATAAATGGTTTCAACACACTGCACTTACATTTTATTCGCATCTTTGTCGGATTGCATTTTATTGGCCAACGAAGTAAAAAATGTCTGCTGTACGAAGACATTAGTGGTACACTGTATGTATGTATAGTGGAAAGATCTTGGCGGTTTGTTCTTCTATAGCATTAAAACTTCAAGCATTAAAAAAGTGTGTATGTTTAAATAAACTGCTTTCTAGTTTTTTTTTTTAAACATCAAGTGATTTACTGCATCGCCCGCACTATTTAATGTTTTTTCTTTCTTTTTTGTTTTTTTTTTAAATAATTTAATCTTACAGCGCCAAAGAATGGCCCCGGGCTGGTTACCCCGTCTGAAACCGATGGGTCTGTGAAAAATTAAAACATATTTTCCTTACATGCGTTTTAAAATTGTGCACAATTGTGTATACCTCTTCACGGGTGTAAATATCCAAACCATTTTCAATGTTTAATTGTTGTAGTTGTAGTGTTCATTAAGAAAACAAAGAATACATTTTTACACGTATTATTGACGAGTTTTTGAATTTCTTTTTCATTAAATAGTTGGTAGCATCACAAAAAACTTCGCCCGATACATATTTTGTAAATTATCATAAAATAAAAAATCTTTATGGAAGGGTCTATTCTTTATTCGTTTCTGTATCCGTCTTTGCTGGAAATCCATAAAACTCAATGTGTTAATGTAAACAATTGTTTTAATTATGCTGGCAGCTGGAGTTTCTTGCCTTTAAGAACTTTGGTAATGTATAAGTAGAAGAAATCGCAGTATAGAATAGTTTGAACGATTCCAGCGAAGATCGCAATAAGGTCATAGTGCGATTCTACCATGTAGCGATAAACCCAATTAAGCAAATATAGCGCGCGATATGATCCAAGAGCAAAGAGGTAATGGCTAGTTATAGACTCCGCCTCTCCAGTTTTGCTTACCAAAAAAAGTTGTGGTAAAATGGCAACAGATTCCAAATAAATTGAAAATGTCCAAAGCACTTCCATTACTGTGAGTTCGTGATTTATGACGAAGGAAAGCAAGGCGCAAGGTATAAGGAGGAACTCTATGCGGAACGAATCATGGTTGTGATCATAAGTTGCCTTAAACTTAACGTACATCAAATAGACCGTTGCACCAGAAGTGGCCAAAAACAGCACCTTCATAACAGAGTTATAGAGGCTCACGTATGTGGTGAAGAGATCGAGGTAGCGTGTTAAGTAAACTACAGCGAACAATATTTGCGATTTTCCAGATATCCCGGCACACGATCGAGTTTTCCATATTTTTAGAAGAAGTATTATTATGGCAAACACATGAGATAGATCTCCAGCAAACCGAAAAATATTCATCCTAAATATGCGTCAAATTATAAATTTCGGACGATTTTTCCTTGTTCCTGGGTGAAGTATCAGAGAGCACGCACTCTTTAAATAATTTAGAGAAAACAAATTTAGAATATACATTGTAATTAATAATTTTTTTTTTGTAATTATTGCATACGTTACCCAAGTTTTTATTTTACACGTAAATTGCCAACGAGTTGAAATTTCAGGGCATTGGCGTTTCCTCCCCAAACTTCTGAGTAGAATGTCAGCATAAAAGAGAATAATTGAGAGAGACCAAATGACGTGGCTGTATGAGCATTGAGTCGCAGGCTTGAATTTCATTATTTGTTTACAATGTTTGTAGGGCTGGAACATTTTATGCATTATGGAAGTAGTCGATAACCATTATATATACATATATAATAATTTGAAATAATTTAAAATATCAATTATTTGCACGCATCGCAAAACAGCTAATCAACTAGCATAAATTGTGAAACCAATATACTACATATTTTTACTACATACATTAAAGTTTTGTGTTGTATTTTGTTTTAATTTATACCGAACATTCACTAGGCTTGAGCTGAGTTCTTGCATTTAGATACTAAAATGATTTTTTTTTTAGGCCTGTCTCTAGCACTGCGGAAAATTCATGTCAGTAATTTGCTACTCATGTGGAACATAAATAAATCAGTGGGACCAAGCACCTAAGACGTGAATGGAAAAACTCATGAACCAGTTGTATTTTGTGATAATTGTTAAGTCGATGAACAAAATTTTCGAAATATATTTTCTTGATAGACCCCGATTTATCATGAATTCAAATGAAAAAATTTCGAGGCGGCCTCTGATGGATTTTTTTAAAAATTAGTTTTATAGTTTAATTTTTATTAAGCCTAATTTACACTGGGGCTGCGTATTGATTCTTTGCGTCGATTTTGGACGCAGGTGCGTCTATTCAAAATATTCGATTCCTTTTGCACTTAAATTTTCGTAAGTTTTTGCCTATTAGCCAAACTATCATCACTAGCAACAAAAAAAAAAAGCAGATCAAAATTAAAATTTTGGCACGTAGTGGTGGTAACATTTTTGAAACTAATTTTTTAATTAAATAAAGCATTTTAACACTATGGTTGATTTCTAAATTTGGCTAGAAAGCCCATGTCTTTGAATATTTTCAGCAGTCACTTCAATGGCTTTGGCCACACAGACACAGCCTAGTTGAGCAACTACCTCGCGACAAATCTGCAGTAATACATATGTGGCAGACAAAAGCCCTTGACACACCAAATAGACTCCCGTACGATATTCCGCAGGCAATCCTAGGCGATAAAGGGCTATGCTATGGCTATTCTCTTCTCCAGAGGGATTGTCAGTCGAAAAGGAGTGTCTTTCTTTTTGAGATTGGGCAACAGTCCAACGAGAATGTTGAAGTACTCTTTACCATGCAGAAATTTTCCTTAAAAAAGGCATCGGAATTCTCCACAGCATCTTTCTTCCAATATGAACCATATCGTGGCTATTGCGATGAAGAATACATTATTTAATTGAAAAGAGAGAACATTATCTGCTCTTAACCTACAAGAGTCCAAACGCAAAGAGGACGTTGCAGTTGCAAGATAAATTGCAACTTTTCTGAGGATAACCCATCCGCTTGCATGCACTTCAAAAGATTCTCCTCACTTTGCGCCACCGCAGTTAAAAGAATAAACTCTATTTCCGACATAGTTCGTTGATTTTCGAACATTATTTACTTTGTTTACAAAATTTCTCTTCCTCTTCCAAGACGCAAAGACGCTGTAGTGTAATCGGCAGTTTTGCTTCTCTGCGTCTTTTCCGATATCGATAGGTAACGCACCAAGTGTAAAAAGGCTATAAAAATCGGCTATGAGTTAATTGGTTACACTACTCGATTAGTTTGTAGCCTATTTACACTACGGTTGAGTTGTGGAGTTTCGGGCAAAACTCGAGTTTCGTTTACACGGGGAAGCATAGCGGACCTAGAGGAGGCAAAAGTTTGAGTTTTGGTTGCGTTTAGTTGAGTTTGTCCGATTTTCCGAATATTTCAGCCCTGATATACCTGTTGTGGAATTATCACCACTAGTTACAACAACAATTGGCAGCTCAAAATTTAAATTATGGAGCGTAAAATGTCTGGGGAAAAAGGTGCAAATATACATACAATTGTTAAAACCAATACTTTAAACCGATTTTATTATTAAAAACCATATAATCAATGCAGTCGATTTCTATTCGGTCGGAAAAACTTAGGCAAACGCTTAATTGAATTATTATAAATTATTGTAAACAATTGCAAATTTTAAAAATTTTAATTTTGGTACATATGTAATGTATGTAATTGCAGCCGTGCAATTTCCCTGGGGAAATTTTCCTTAAAAAATGGATTCCAGGTTGTTTGCAATGTCCAAATGCGTTTCTTGGAAATTTGATCCAAATACTTCACAGTTGCTGCAGACATCGTCGCCAACTCCATACACTGCAGCGTCGTTATTGTCTCTTGCTCTGCCACATAGAGCATCATTATTTCTTGGGTATTCATATTAATAAAATGAAACAAAACAAATTTTCGTAGACAAGCACGTGCCAGCAGCCGAAACTCAATAACTCAACTTTGGCATAGTGTAAACGCAAGTTCTGAGTTATTGAGTTACCTATCGATAAATGAGGTAACTCACTGTAGTGTAAATAGGCTTTAAATTGAGCTGGTCTGCGGTATTATTCGTATGAAATAATTGAGTCGAATAATTTTTCTTCAACCTAACCCCGTGTTGGCTTCCTAATAAAAATAAAACTTAATTTATATTATCCTAAAATAAATCGTAAAAAATGGTAAGACGGTGTCCGTTAGTGGACTTTAATGTAGAATAGAGGAATAGTTAGTGAATTGAAAATATGTATATATTTTGTTAGTTTCGAAATACCGGGGCCGGTGGACAACTTCCTACATTGTGTACAAACATTAATACAAACATATGTATATGTATAAAGATCGTAAACAACAACTTAAACAAAACCATCATCATAAAATGATTAGAAATATAAGTTCATTTGCACATGCATATATACATATAAAAATATATATATTTACATATAGGTATGTATACATATGAATCAATATGTTTGTATATACATATACGAAAATAGTACATACATATGTACCAGAGAACGGCAAAGGTGTAATATTTTGACACTACTCACACCCATTGAACTTTGTATGCCGGTGCCACTCATTACCGACGAGAAAAGTAAAACACTCGCACCCACACATGCTGGGTTGCGAGCGGGTTGTCCTTCGGACACACGCTCACGCATTGTGCGTTGTTCCTATTTCACCAGACATTTTTCGTAGACGCGGGCCGATCATTTTGGCACTCACAACGAATGTAGGAGAAGCAACGATGGAACAAAAAAAGGAATGCGCAAAAATGCGATGTGTGCAAAGCGCATCTTTTTATACCCGGTACTCGAAGAGTATAGGGGTATATTAGATTTGTGGGGATAACGGTTGTGTGTAACGCCCAGAAGGAAGCGTTTCCGACCCCATAAAGTATATATATTCTTGATCAGCATCAATAGCCGAGTCGATATAGCTATGTCTGTCTGTCCGTCCGTCTGTCCGTCTTGCGCCTATATCTCAGAGACTATTAAAGCTAGAGCAACCAAGTTTTGTATCCAGTCTCCTGTGTGATCACACTACTCCAAATGTGTAACAAAATTTCGTCCCGCCCCTTTCCGCCCCTACAAAGGACGAATGTCTGTGGAATGCACAATTTTAAAGATACGAGAAAATTAAAAACGCAGAATCATAGAGAATGCCCATTTCTATCAGAGTGTTGAATCTGGATCAGATCGGATCATTATTATAGCTACAATGAAGAAAACCATTTCGAAAGTAATCATTCCCTCTCGCTTTCTCTCACACGCGACCCCATCTGCTTTGCCCATTCGTATTTTGTGACGCCTAGTTCTCAGAGACTATAAAAGCTAGAGCAACCAAACTTTCTATCCAAGCTCCTGTGATACCGAACCAGCACAAGTTTGTTTTAAAATTTTGCCACGCCGCCTTCCGCCCCCACAAAGGACGAAAATCTGTGGAATCCACAATTTTTAAGATAAATGAAAACCAAAAACGCAGAATCATGAAAAATTACCATATCTACCAGATTGCCGAATCTGGATCAGATCGGATCAATATTATGGCCAGAAGAAACAAATTAAATTTCAGTGGCTACGCAACGCCTGCCAAGCGCTGACTCATGCCCCCTCCCTTTCTCTCTCTGTCCTAAACACTTGTACGTCTCAAATATGTAGTTATACATGTCATGTAGAAATGTAGGCGCAGATATACAAAGCATATGTAAACAAAAATTGAGACATGTATAAAAATTCCAAAAAATTCATTTTTTTAATTTAAATATTATTTTCGTCCCTTTTGAGAACATATGATAAATTTCATAAATCGTAGGCTCATATATGTATGTATATATATACTGACTGAGTACCGGGTATAAGGTAGAGCCGCGGCCTTTGCCGCGGCTCACAACGTTCCCTCTCGTTTATCTGTAGGTTTTAAGAAAAGACCCCATTGTAGCCCGGGCAACGTGAATTTGCACATTATCCTGCTGAAATGTCATTAAATTCTCAGCATATGGAATAAGCTCACTATCAACCAATTTTATGTACATATGTATGTATGTATGCTTGAGCATTCATCCGGCCGAATATAAGACATGTTGACTTTAAAACTAAAGGCAGCACATGTCATAAGCGATATACCGCCATCGGTATGATCTATTATCTAAGCTAGGTTAAGTTAGGTTAAGGCGGCTGTCAAGCTCCACAGGAGCCCGTCACACTTGGGCCGGTTTCGGCCCGTTGTGATACCGCGGAGGTGTTCCCCTTATCCATCTCATGAGACCTGAACATATCAGCAGTTATCCCATCCTGACGCTCTTATGAAGTTTGCAATTTTTCTGGGACAGATTTTGGACATTTCTGAAATGTCTGAGACGTAGGGCATGCCCAGGTATTGTAGCCTTCTCCTGCTGAGAGCCGGACAGGAGCAGAACAGGTGTTCCACAGTTTCCTCCTCATCTCTACAGCTTCGGCAGAAATCATTGTATGGCGCTCCCAACCTGTTAGCGGGGGAGCCTATCAGCCAGTGCCCCGTGAGGGAGCGGATGACAACGCTGCACCTTTTTCTGCCGAGCTTACATAGCTCTATTGTGCGTTTCCTGTCAATGGTCGGCCAGGTTTGCCGTCTAAGCTAACGGTGCCACAAATTGTGTTCAAAGAAGACGAGAATTTGTAGTAACAAGAGCAATAAGAGATAAGAATTGCATATTCAAAACAAGCAGTTAATACATTTTAAGAAAATTTGAAAATAATTCTTGCACATATAGTCATTTTAATACGGTATTTTCTAGAGGCAGTGCTTCTTTTTTTTTGCATAAATATAGTACCCCACATCTGGGGTTGAATTGAGCTTTTTAATTCCGAAAAGTAGATAAATACAGCTGTAATGCGGACCCTTTGTAGCTGTAGCTTACCGTCGGGAAGATGTTTACATTTTCTTCCGTGCTGCCATGTTTCATTTAAATTGTTCCACACTAAATTTAATAATACCCTTATATCTATATAAAAGTAATTTTTAACTTATAAATATATAAATTTTATTTACAGACCATTGGAAAAAACAACAAAATGATTCAGCATCTGAACTATCGGGTGCGAATCGTTTTGCAAGACTCACGTACATTCATCGGAACTTTCAAAGCATTTGATAAGCACATGAATTTAATATTAGGAGACTGCGAAGAGTTTCGCAAGATAAGATCTAAGAACTCGAAAGTTCCCGAAAGAGAGGAAAAACGTGTCCTAGGCTTTGTTTTGCTGCGTGGTGAAAACATAGTTTCTCTTACAGTAGAAGGACCTCCACCTCCGGAGGAAGGACTTCCCAGAGTACCAATACCAGGAGCTGCATCAGGGCCAGGCATTGGTCGTATAGCGGGCAGAGGCGTACCCTTGAACATGTCGGCAGTACCAGCAGGATTACAAGGACCAGTGAGGGGCATAGGCGGTCCAGCTCAACAACATATGGCTCCGATGGGCAGGGGCGTGCCTCGAGCTCCCATGATGGGAGCACCACCACCAGGATTAATTCCTGGTGGTATTCCTTCATTACCAGGTAATCTTGGACGCGGGGCTCCACCACCAATGAGAGGCCCCCCACCTAGTATAATGCGTGGAGCACCTCCAACGGGTAGAGGTGGCTTTTAAAAATAATATTTCCGAATGTATTTGTTTAATAAAAATTATACAAATACTTGATATTACAAACAATATATAAACAACAATAAACAACAATATCACCAAACTAAGTCCAATTTGACTTTACTCGTGCTTATATGCCAAAGAATGTAAAATGGGTGTATAGAAAAATGTATGTAATGCCATTACTTGAGAACAGCTTGATTTGGTTCAAATGTTGTTCAGTTGCTCGTCTTTGCCAGTAGGGTTTTAATTTTACGAGAAAATTAAAAACGCAAAATCATAGAGAATGACTATATCTATCACAGTTCTGAATCTAGATCAGATCGCATCATTAATATAGCCACAATGAAGAAAACCACTTCGAAAGGCATCGTTCCCTCTCGCACTCTCTCACACGCCACCCCGTCTGCTTTGCTCGTTCGTTTTTTTTGACGCTTTGTTCTCAGAGACTATAAGAGCTAGAGCAACCAAACTTTCTCTCACTTCAGCCCAAGTGCATTTCAAATTTCTTACACGCCCTCTTCCACCCCCACAAATTACGAAAATCGGTGGAATCCACCATTTTTCTCTCTCTCTCTCTTGCACCTTACTTATTATCTCATGAACCCTATATGAAGATATAAACATATGTAGATGTGGAAATGTAGAAGACAATTGTAATAAACATATGTAAAGAAAAATGTAAACAGATACATAACTTCTATTATATAAAAATCTCTCTTCCACAAAACTAATGTACAGCAAGAATCGAGAGCCAACTCTTTCAGCCTCTCATTATCTGTAAGGCCATTGCTTGTACTCCGTTGCTACCCAGGCAGCTTCAATACCGTCCCTCCTTCATTCCACTCTGAACACCATCGCTCTCTCTCTACCCTACCTCTCTCTAATACCAACACAGTCATGAGACAGCCCGTGGATGAGACGGAGCATCGAATCTAGGTTACAAGCAGTGAACGATAACCAACGGTAAAGTGCAAAGAAGACACGAAAGGGACTCAGCAAGCAAGTTGACAGAGAATAACCAAAATACACTGCAAACAATTCTAAGACCCAACACGGCCCTCCCGACCTTTACACGTCCTCGTGTAATCATTTCAATGCTGTGTTTGTAGGGGGCGGATCACAAGCTCTTCTCAGTCCCAAGCCAGTCAATTGAAATCAGCGACCTATGGATTCCACTTCAGAGCGCTCTCCACAGTGCGCTGCAGAAGTTTGCGGCTGCCCTGAACATCCTCCCCCCTTGCAGGATTGCAAAGTATAATTAAGGGTTTTTTTAAATAGAAGAGAGTCTACGGATGGTGGCGGTATCCCTGTATGCTGGGATGCTGAACCCAAGGGCGAAGCTGCTGCAATTCCACCGAAAGGCTGGCTGTCGGGGCGCCGAGGGCGGCGTTCAGCTGAACTCGACGGCGAAGGTGCTACAGCTCCTCCAACAGGCCGGCTGGCGGGAGTACGAGGGCGGCGTTCAGCTCGGGACGCAGGAGATGGCGACGAAGATGCTGAGGCTGAGCGGGCTGAACGACGAGACGCGGGTATGTGAAGTAGCGTGTGGTGATTCTTGCCACACTCCCTGTACAGCCCGCCACTGCGACAATCACCGCCGGAATGCTGATGAGCCAGGCAGTTCGTGCAATACTTATTTATAAGTACGGCTCGGAGCCTCTTCACAGGGATCAACCGTAGGAAGGAGTGGCAGGTGTGTAGCGGATGCACTCCTGGGCAGACTCGGCATCGGTAGGAGTTCAGACCGCAAGCGCGTCGGCTCTCAATGACACGGTCGGCGCGGTACTGTGGGCCCAAGGCTGGATGCGGAAATCTAGGATGAGATGAAGAGGTCGACGAAGCATTAGTACAAAAGTTGTAACGGGTTAAAGGCCCACCATGGGCATTGGACATTGTGACGTGGTTACATTGAACTAAGTTCAAGTTTGGGCTTGAACTTGGCACGGAGTTCTGATCACCAAATCGGTGATTATTACGGATATCTTCCCGTCGGTCAACCGTAGGAGACCGTCCTAGCAGTTCTGCGGAGAAGGCCGGAAGTGGATTGCTTTTGTATACTCGAGAGCCCGCGTCTCTTAGCCTTTGGATAGGTACTCTAGACACCTGACTGGAAAAGGATGCAACTTGTGGGGCTCTCTGAACGGCCGTATTACACACTGGCCCAGAGAGCACCCAACCGAAAACTGTTTCTTGCCCGAGGAGAGAGCCACATATGTTCGTCTGTAAGCCGCTTAACAGTACGGATGGTAGGATGTCAGCTCCAATCAGGACATCGATTGGTGAGCTCCCAAAAAAGGTAGGATCCGCCAACGGAAGGCTAGGCAAGTCTCTTAGCAAATTTTGAGAGAACGGATGCGAGGGAATATTCGCTGCCACCTCCGGAATAACGTAAGCTGTAACGTTTAATTGTAAACCCGACATAGTCGAAGAGCGGATGGAAAAATTGCAGAGTTTCTTCGACTGAGCGGATACAGTATGATGTTACGATACGGGCTAGATGTTATGGACGTTAATAGGATGCACGCTTATGATCCCGGCTGGGGCTCGTCGGCAATTGGGTGGTGTTCTGGGCCTATTCGCGTCGTGTGCCTATTCTCATTATAAAACTCGGTTAGAAGGTGCGTGCAGCGACGAAAGTTTTAACGACACCGACAACATGACCTCACAGTTGGATTCCCCCCCTCCCCTCTGCCCTGCTTGAAACGCTGGCTCCTCGCCTCAGGTGTCATGGAGGACAGATCACCCTCCCTTCCTTGGTCACTCCTATATCCCCGGCATGATGGCTGGAATGACCCCTAGGGCCCTTCTGCTAGCCGAAGGCAAAATACGGGAAATTAAGACATTATAAAATTTATTCTACTCGCAGGAAAAATGGTGCCCGCTACTTATGTCTATCATTAAAAATAACAAAAAAATCCACATACAAAAAGGATAGGACTGCATACAAAGATATACATAAATAAATAAATAAATACAATAAATACAAATAAAGTTAAATAAAAATGACAAGATAATGAAAGGATAAATATCTTAACTAATATGGGGAATGGCGAAATGAACGGACCCCTAAAAAGGCGGGTCGGAAGGTTGAGATAGGCTAAAGAAAGCGAAAGAAAATAGTGCGTGAACGAATCGAGAGAACTCGCTCCGCTCTCGGCCGCGCCGACTCAAAGAGCAGGGGCAAATCTCTCCTCCACCTTCCCCTTCTACCTCATTCGATACATAACTGGGGAGTCGTTTTTTTGCTTTTGGTATGAACTTGGTAATGAGCTAGGACGAATTGAATAGAACGGCTATCTCGCCAAAAATAGAACTCACCCGTAAATCCACCGACGAAAGCGCGTTCTCGATGCAATCCGGAGCTGTGAGGAGGCGTTAATTAAATGGAAATTTTAACCTTTAACCTGAGGGATTAGAGAGTTTTACCCCGCCCATCTGGGACGCCATATTTGCGATTCTTTTCTGTATTTTATCCGCCTCTCACCGGCTAATGGCCTCTAATACATTCTAACGTATAAATATGAATAAACTGCCTGGATATGTATGCTTAAGCCTAACTCCTATATAACTACTAAACTTAAACTTTTATTTTTTTTTCTTCTTTTTTTTTATATTTTCTCTGTCCTCTGTCCTCTCGCGTCCTCTGGCTCCCTCCGGGCTGCGTTCCTCGCGTAACAATAACAGCTACGGCGACCGCAAGGGTCTGCCCTCGCCGTCCGGCGAAAAACGCGCAGAATGCTCCGCAACTCCTCCCCTCTGGGACGCCTTCTGTCCAATCCAGAGCCCTGTTGGAGAAAACGCTAGAACTCCTATCTGGAAATCCCCCACGCGCGTACTCACTCGGGAACTAAATGTTATTTTTCACACAAAACCACTCGTGACTCTTGTACTTTTCTTTTTTTTTCTTCCCACTTGTGTATAGCGGAGAGTGAGCCCAAATTATCGAGTCGAGCGCCAACTGGAAAAGAGGCGGCAAATCCACCTCGACGCCAGCGGGAACCCTCGGGCC
Organism: Drosophila algonquin; assembly: GCA_035041765.1. Classification (NCBI taxonomy): domain Eukaryota; kingdom Metazoa; phylum Arthropoda; class Insecta; order Diptera; family Drosophilidae; genus Drosophila; species Drosophila algonquin. Next base: position 20,836 of record JAWNKY010000719.1, on the reverse strand, counting down.
GTCTACAAACGATGGAATACACCCCTGCAGGTTGACACTTTCCACTGTTAATCCCACTGGCCTTTCTTTGCCCCTTGACCTGACCCCCAGACCTAACGCACAGATGGCGCTTCCCCTGAAACCCATCTCGCCCGGGGTGACAACCAGATGGCGCTACCTGTCGCTCCAATAGCCTGATCCAAGCGTTACAAATACCCCCCGCCAAAGATCAGACTTGGGGCTACCCACAAGTCGGATCCAGACAGCGCGGATCAGCTACTGCTTCAGGTCTTTCGCGTGATACCGCCCACAAGGCCTTCCTTGCAGGTCCTCCAATTCATAATACGCATTCCCAATCCTTGCGCTTATCCTGGCCTTTACATAGGCTGGGCCCAGTTTCGCACTATAGCCAGCCTGGAAATTGCTCTGCTTAAAATTCCTTCGGAACACCTCTTGGCCAACTTGATACGCGATGTCCCTTGCTCTCAAATTGTAAATCGTCTCATTCTTCGTCCTTTGCTTCTCCATTACCGCCAGAGCCTTGCTACGCACCAACTCTAACGAATCCTCCTTTGAGAATATCAGGGATCTGTCTTCCAACAACCGGAGTGCTCTCAGCACCTTATATGTTTCCCCCGAGCTGATGAACTGCTGCCCGAACACCATATAATAAGGTGAAGTGCCCAGACTGGTATGGACCGCAGTCCTCAAGGCGCAGCAAATGCTACTCAACTCCTCATCCCAATTCTTCTGGTCCGCCCTTACATAGGACCGAATGGCTGCGATTACCGAACGATTCACTCGCTCCGACGCATTTGATTGAGGAGAGTACAAAGCCGTGGCTGTGTGCGATATCTTGTGCCCCCTGAGAAACTTCTGAAAGGCTTCCGACTTAAACTGTGAACCATTATCAGATATCACCGTCTCCGGAAAACCAAAGGTATGAAACAGATCCTCCTGAAGATACCTGATCACGATGTCCGCAGTTAGCTTTTTAACTGCCTTCAGAAAAACGAACTTTGAATAGTGGTCCAGCACTATAAAAATGCCAATATGCCCACTTTTAGAGCGCGGATACGGGCCTAGAAAGTCCACGTACAGCCTCTGGAAAAATCTTTGCGACTCCGGTGCCACGCCCATTGGGGGACGCTGAATAGCATTCGGCGCCTTGGTTGACTTACAAGTGTCGCATGCGAGTACATATGCCTTCACATCCTTAACTAGGCTTGGCCAATACAAAAACTGTCGCACCCTCTCCAGAGTCTTGTGAACTCCTCCGTGTGAGGCTAATGGGTGGTCGTGAGCATTAGCCAAGGCTTCTGCCACCATACTCGCCGGGATCCATAACTTCCAAATGAAGCTGTCATTGAGAGTATCGCCTGTGGCATATCCGCACTTTCTATATATAAAGCCATCGACCACCTTCAGATCAGGCAACTTTTCTTTATTAGCTTCTATTCTGCTTACAAGCTCCACATACTCGGCTGACTTAAAAGCTGGCGACTCGAGATCAACCAACTGGCTATAACTAACGGCAGCCAAATCTTCTTCATTTACTCTGGACAGGGCATCGGGAACAACATTTAGACGCCCACTTCGGTGTTCTATCTTGAACTTAAAACCTTGTAGTTTCAGAGCCCATCTAGCTAACCGTGAATGAAGGTCCGACTGAGTCATGAGCCATTTTAGTGAGGCATGGTCAGTAATCACAGTGAACTCATGACCTTCAATGTAAGCCCTGAATCGATTGATACACACGATCGCCGCCAGGCACTCCTGCTCCGTCACCGAATAATTCCTTTGTGCCTTATTCAGCTTTTTGGACACAAACGCTATCGGAAACTCGTCACCCTCTGGAGTTTTCTGAACTAAAACCCCGCCAACGCCTGACTTACTGGCATCGCAATGCACAAAGAAGGGTTGGTTAAAGTCAGGACTACGAAGAACTGGTGCAGAGCACAACTTGCTTTTAAGCTCCTCGAACGCTGCCCTTCCCTCTGGAGTCATAACAAACCTGCACTTGGGTTTAAGCAAATCTGTGAGCGGAGAAGCTATCGATGCGAAGTTCGCTATGAACTTACGATACCATCCGACCATTCCCAGGAATCTCCGTAAGGCTTTCAGAGAGTTCGGCTCTGGAAAGTCCAACATAGCCGAGATTTTATCGGGATCTGTTCGAATGACGCCTTCTCCGACTATATGACCAAGATATCTCACCGATCGCATACAAAATTTGCTCTTCTCTACATTGAGTGTTAATCCGGCCAATCGAACCTGCTGCGCTATTATTCTCAACACCCTTAGATGCGCTTCAAAGCTCTCGGAGACTATTAGCAAATCGTCCAGATAGACGAAGACTTCGTTGCGAAGTTCCGCAGGGATCACTTTATCCATCAATCTGGTCATGGTTTGCGATGCGTTGGTGAGTCCAAACGGCATAACCTTAAATTGATACAGCGGCTTGCCAGGGATGGTAAATGCTGTCTTATCTCGCGACTCTGGATCCAAAGGTATCTGCCAGTAAGCATCCTTGAGATCCAGACTCGATATAAACATGGCTCTGGTGAGGCGACTTAATATGCCGTCTATTTGGGGCAACGGATAAGCATCCCTTCGTGTGACCGCATTAACTTTTCGGCTGTCAAGGCAGAGTCTAACCTTTCCTGGTTTCTGGACTAGCACCACTGGAGAAGACCAGGCGCTGTCGGACTCTTCGATAACTCCTAGCTTGAGCATCCTATCTACCTCAGCATACAGTAGTTTTTCTACCGCCGGTGACACGGGAAAGTGACGCTGCTTTACCGGCTTAGCATCGCCTGCATCGATGGAATGTGACAAGATCGAGGTTTTCCCTAAGCCTGACACTGCAAATGATGGAAATTCCGAGACAACTTTCTGCAATTCTTCTCTCTGGTACATCGTTAGCTCATGTGATTCCATATCCACTTCTGCCACTTGCATCACCGGAGGTAGCAAATCGAACGTGGACCAAAAATCGATTCCCAATACAAATCCTGGCTAAGCGAAGGAATAATATACAAATCCAACTCCTTCACAACATTTTTATAGGAGACCGGAGCCTTCAATCGACCTAGAACCTCCTGTCGACTACCATCTGCCGTATGGGCCACTGTAATGCCTCGCTTAAATGGGATTCTACTGGTGATTATTCGCTTCGCCAGACTCCCCCCCACAACGCTCATTGATGCACCCGTATCCAACAACCCTAACACTTCTTGCTCGAAAACTTTTACTTCCGCATACGGCCGTTTATCGAGTTTTTTATACCGAATGGCGTTTATGGACTTAGCGGCTTTCCAAAAAGCCCTCATTCGTTTTGAGTGCCTTGAGTTGGATTTCTGCCGGCACAGTCTGACCGCAGTGTCTGCCTCTGAACTACCCTTACTATAATTAGACCATGATTTAGTTTCTAAATTGCTGACAGCCTGACCTGTATTCTTACTATCTATGGCTACCTGATGCTGAGCTCTTACTGGCTCGCGTCGGGATTCGCGGGTTTCTGGCGACGCACACACGGAAGCTGACGAGGCTGTGTGTTCGCCCTGGCGTTTTTTTGCTGGCATTTTTCGCAAGCCGGTTTGTAAATTTTTGGGATGCCACACCCATAGCAAAAGATTTTGCGCTTGGCTTCGCAATCTTGGTAGCGATGCCCTTCTTTATGACAGTTCCAGCATACCAAGGCTAATGCCCCTATCTCGGCTTCGCCCTCCCCTTCGGAAAACTCAGTGGCATCATCGGACATAGGCTCCTCTAACAACTCCGCTACTTGCCTAGAAAAGGCACATTTCTCTGATACCCGTAGCTCCGTCTTACATCCTCCAGGAAACTCTCCCTGCGTCTGCATATCTCCCGCAGTTCTCCGACCGATTTGACCTCTATATTGAGCAATTCATGCCTGACTTCGGGTCTCAGATTTCTTCGCAAAATCTCGACTACCGTTTTCTCGCCCAAAGGAGACTCTAAGCTGTCCATCAGCTGCACAATCGCATCATAGAAGCTGTCGAAACCTTCCTTCTCTTTCTGCTTCCGGTCCCTGATCGCCTTTCGGATGTCTTTATCGGTCCGCGTATCACGGAACTGCTGCCTTAAAGCCTGGCACAGCGCATCCCATAGTACCACTACCACCGATTTGTGAAATCTCCAATAGAACTCGCGAGCCTTCCCATCAAAGAGAATACTAGCATTGCTACATAACAATGCAAAGTTACTCTCTAGAGTGGAGTGGGTCAGCGCTTCTACTCGGTAGATAAAATTATCAACGCTTATTCCATCCGCGCTGCCGCTAAATCGTAATTTCCAACCATTTATGATACGGCTGACTTTGTCCGGCCTTTGGGACAGATCTGAGCTGAACTCCTACTTGGAGTGTCTCTTCCCTCCCTGTAAAATCCTGCCGATGCCCGCCTATCACCCGATCCCTGACCCTGCGAACCATGGCCTGGAGTCATGTTCCGAAGAGGTTGGTCTTGATTTGGAAGTTGAAAGTGGGCAGCAATATTGGACTGGATTAGCTGACCCATCCGTTCCGACAACTGGGCTACGAGATCATCCTGCATGGCCCGTACTGCTTGGGTAACCATGGCCGAAATACTTCCGCCATCCACTGGAACTGATCCTTTTGCCGTTCCCGCTGCCGGGGTGCCGGAAGCCTTTTCCATATTTCCCGCCATAAGTTTAGGGGATTGTGTACCCGAGCCCGAGGCACCACCCTGCGACTCAAACGCGACTTTTCCGCAGGTGGGACATTTCGTGTTGTCCTTCGCATAGGCTGAAATACAGGCTCTGTGGAACTGGTGGCCACACCTAGAGGTTTTGTATAACTGCAGGGAACCAAACTCTTCCCCACACAGAATGCCAATGCTTACATCTACTTCTCCTTCCAGCATTGTGCAGCCGTTCTTCTAGATAAATTTTCCAGCTGATAAACCTCCGAAATTTCTTCCCAACACCTGTTTGTGCCTTTCTTTTCTTTTTCGTTTCCTGCTGAACAATAGCCTACACACCGGGTCAACGAACCACGTGCGCCCTACCAGCTGATCCGCTCAAAGTCACTTAAAATTCTTTGCTGCAAGCTCGGTAATTTTCGAAACGTAAACAGACACACGAAAACCTATACCAAATTCTGACTAACATGCAATTATATCAAGTAAAAAATAAAATAAATAATAAAGTAGAAGTACAAATTTACGATAAACCAAACAAATTATAAAACATTTATTTGCCTTCAAGCATAGCTTCTTTTCCCTAAAAGCAATCTCAACAGAACAGCGAACCTATGAGGAAAGGGAAATAACAAAACTAAAGTACCGCTGCTTTTGCATTGCTATTCCGCGCTCGCTAAAACGCCTAAACGTTTTATTGCTCTGACCGCTGCGCTGATCCGCAATGCAACAACACCGACGGCAAGCATAAAAGAGCGTAAATTAAAACCAAACAGTTTCGTCTTCTCCTCTTTCCTGCTCACTCTAACTTCTGCGGACAGTTGTGCTGCTTTTCTATCACCCGTGGCCTGACAAACTCTCCCTTTAACGGAGCTTGCTCTGTATTTCCAAGCGCTTGATGGGAAGCTCTGCCACGTATCTATTGGAAAATATGGATGGAGCCTTGCTAAAACTTGTTATCCGTGGTCAGGGTAGAATTACCTCAATACTTCTTTCCTGCATTTCCAAGCGTCTAACTGGCTGGGCTACGGACTCCATTACTGTAGAGTATATGAGCGTCTACTGCAAGCACAATCTCAGCTGTGGCTTGTCGATTGCTGCTTACAGCTTCTCGACAGTTAATCCTATGCAGCTGACTTGTGAACTTATAGTCGACTAGGAAGGTCGGCTTTCCGACTTAGATGCTGCAGCAACCGTGGCTTGAGAATAAAAACGAATAAACATACGTGCCTTCCTCAGCCCACTACGCTCCTAGTTAGCCAGAAAGCCGAACTAGTGTGTTGATGTGTGTGATGATGTTATATTTTGTTTTTGCTGGCCGCATCGGGATGCAGTTTTGCAAGAAAATATTTCAGTCCCATTGTTGGGCGCCACTAACTTTATAATAATGATATGAATAATTACTTATAACTGTAACGATCCGGGCTAGATGTTATGGACGTTAATAGGACGCACGCTTATGATCCCGGCTGGGGCTCGTCGGCAATTGGGTGGTTTTCTGGTCCTATTCGCGTCGGGTGCCTATTCTCATTATAAAACTCGGTGCGTGCAGCGACGAAAGTTTTAATGACACCGACAACATGACCTCACAGTTGGATTCCCCCCCTCCCCTCTGCCTGCCTGAAACTCTGGTTCCCCGCCTCAGGTGTCATGGAGGACGGATCACCCTCCCTTCCTTGGTCACTCCTATATCCCCGCCATGATGGCTGGAATGACCCCTCAGCGTTTCTAGACGCCCTTCTGCTAGCCGAAGGCAAACAAATACGGGAAATTAAAACATTATAAAATTTATTCTACTTGCAAGCAAAATGGTGGCCGCTACTTATGTCTATCATTAAAAATAACAAAAAAACCCACATACAAAAAGGATAGGACTGCATACACAAATATGTATAAATAAATAAATACATACAATAAATACAAATAAAGTTAAATAAAAATGACAAGAAAATAAAAGGATAAATATCTTAACTAATAAGAGGAATGGCGAAATGAACGGACGCCTAAAAAGCGGGTCGGAAGGTTGAGATAGGCTAAAGAAAGCGAAAGAAAAAAGTGCGTGAACGAATCGAGAGAACTCGCTTCGATCTCGGCCGCGCCGACTCAAAGAGCAGGGGCAAATCTCTCCTCCACCTTCCCCTTCTACTTCGTTCGATACATAACTGGGGAGTCGTGTTTCTCTTTTGGGTATGAATTTGGTAATTAGCTTGAATAGAACGGCTTTCTTGCCAAAAATAGAACTCACCCGTAAATCCACCGACGAAAGCGCTTTCTCGATGCGATCCGGAGCTGTGAGGAGGCGTTAATTAAATGGAAATTTTAACCTTTAACCTGAGGGATCAGAGAGTTTTACCCCGCCCATCTGGGACGCTATATTCGCGATAACTTCCTATACTTTATCCGCCTCTCACCGGCTAATGGCCTCTAATACATTCTACCGTATAAATATGAATAAACTGCCTGGATATGTATGCTTAAGCCTAACTCATAGGTATATAACTACTAAACTTAAACTTTTATTTTTTTTCGTCTTACTTGTTCTTCTTTTTTTTTTATATTTTCTTTTTTCCCCGTTTTGTTGCTTTCCTTCCCGTAACAAAAAAAAACAAGGGCTGCTCCCGCGCCCACTGATGCCTACGATGAATTTTCAGAGGCTATGACTGCCTCTCGCGCCCGATCACAACTAGCCGCCTGCAAAAGCCGACGCCGACTCTCTAACTCCCAGCGCTCCGCTGCCAAGTCGAAATCTCGCGATCTCGCTCTTCTGCTGCTTCCGCTCAAAACGCCCGGTCCGCAAGCAAAAGCCCTGCGCCCCTTTTGGGCTTCCTTTTTGGCTCTTCCGGGGCAGGGATCGCGTCCTCTGGCTCCCTCCGGGCTGCGTTCCTCGCGTAACATCGGCAGCTACGGCGACCGCAAGGGTCTCTCTGCCTTCGCCGTCCGGCGAAAAGCGGGCAGAATGCTCCGCAACTGCTCCCCTCTGGGACGCCTTCTGTCCAATCCAGAGCCCTGTTGGAGAAAACGCTAGAACTCCTATCTGGAAAACCCCCGCGCGCGTACTCACTCGGGAACTAAATGTAATTTTCCACACAAAACCACTCGCGACTCTTGTACTTTCTTTTTTCCTTTTTTTTTCTTCCCACTTGAGTATAGCGGTGAGTGAGCCCAAATTATCGGGTCGAGCGCCAACAGGAAAAGAGGCGGCAAATCCACCTCGACGCCAGCGGGAACCCTCGGGCCGTCTCCAAACGATGGAATACACCCCTGCAGGTTGACACTTTCCACTGTTAATCCCACTGGCCTTTCTTCGCCCCTTGACCTCGACCCCCAGACCTAACGCACAGATGGCGCTTCCCCTGAAACCCATCTCGCCCAGGGTGACAACCAGATGGCGCTACCTGTCGCTCCAATAGCCTGATCCAAGCGTTACAAATACCCCCCGCCAAAGATCAGACTTGGGGCTACCCACAAGTCGGATCCAGACAGTGCGGATCAGCTACTGCTTCAGGTCTTTCGCGTGATACCGCCCACAGGGCCTTCCTTGCAGGTCCTCCAATTCATAATACGCATTCCCAATCCTTGCTCTTATCCTGGCCTTTACATAGGCTGAGCCCAGTTTCGCACTATAGCCAACCTGTAAATTTCTCTGCTTAAAATTCCTTCGGAACACCTCTTGGCCAACTTGATACGCGATGTCCCTTGCCTTTAAATTGTAAATCGTCTCATTCTTCGTCCTTTGCTTCTCCATTACCGCCAGAGCCTTGCTACGCACCAACTCTGACGAATCCTCCTTTGAGAATATCAGGGATCTGTCTTCCAACAACCGGAGTGCTCTCAGCACCTTATATGTTTCCCCCGAGCTGATGAACTGCTGCCCGAACACCATATAATAAGGTGAAGTGCCCAGACTGGTATGGACCGCCGTCCTCAAGGCGCAGCAAATGATACTCAACTCCTCATCCCAATTCTTCTGGTCCGCCCTTACATAGGACCGAATGGCTGCGATTACCGAACGATTCACTCGCTCCGACGCATTTGATTGAGGAGAGTACAAAGCCGTGGCTGTGTGCGATATCTTGTGCCTCCTGAGAAACTTCTGAAAGGCTTCCGACTTAAACTGTGAACCATTATCAGATATCACCGTCTCCGGAAAACCAAAGGTATGAAACAGATCCTCCTGAAGATACCTGATCACGATGTCCGCAGTTAGCTTTTTAACTGCCTTCAGAAAAACGAACTTTGAATAGTGGTCCAGCACTATAAAAATGCCAATATGCCCACTTTTAGAGCACGCATACGGGCCTAGAAAGTCCACGTACAGCCTCTGGAAAAATCTTTGCGACTCCGGTGCCACGCTTATTGGGGGACGCTGAATAGCGTTCGGCGCCTTGGTTGACTTACAAGAGTCGCATGCGAGTACATATGCCTTCACATCCTTAACTAGGCTTGGCCAATACAAAAACTGTCGCACCCTCTCCAGAGTCTTGTGAACTCCTCCGTGTGAGGCTAATGGGTGCTGGTGAGCATTAGCCAAGGCTTCTGCCACCATACTCGCCGGGATCCATAACTTCCAAATGAAGCTGTCATTGAGAGTATCGCCTCTGGCATATCCGCACTTTCTATATATGTATAAAGCCATCGACCACCTTCAGATCAGGCAACTTTTCTTTATTAGCTTCTATTCTGCTTACAAGCTCCACATACTCGGCTGACTTAAAAGCTGGCGACTCGAGATCAACCAACTGGCTATAACTAACGGCAGCCAAATCTTCTTCATTTACTCTGGACAGGGCATCGGGAACAACATTTAGACGCCCACTTCGGTGTTCTATCTTGAACTTAAAACCTTGTAGTTTCAGAGCCTATCTAGCTAACGGTGAATGAAGGTCCGACTGAGTCATGAGCCATTTTAGTGAGGCATGGTCAGTAATCACAGTGAACTCATGACCTTCAATGTCATGTTCGCCGCCAGGCACTCCTGCTCCGTCACCGAATAATTCCTTTGTGCCTTATTCAGCTTTTTGGACACAAACGCTATCGGAAACTCGTCACCCTCTGGAGTTTTCTGAACTAAAACCCCGTTCACGCCTGACTTACTGGCATCGCAATGCACAAAGAAGTGTTGGTTAAAGTCTGGACTACGAAGAACTGGTGCAGAGCACAACTTGCTTTTAAGCTCCTCGAACGCTGCCCTCCCCTCTGGAGTCATAACAAACCTGCACTTGGGTTTAAGCAAATCTGTGAGCGGAGAAGCTATCGATGCGAAGTTCGCTATGAACTTACGATACCATCCGACCATTCCCAGGAATCTCCATAAGGCTTTCAGAGTGTTCGGCTCTGGAAAGTCCAACATAGCCGAGATTTTATCGGGATCTGTTCGAATGACGCCTTCTCCGACTATATGACCAAGATATCTCACCGATCGCATACAAAATTTGCTCTTCTCTACATTGAGTGTTAGTCCGGCCAATCGAACCTGCTGCGCTATTATTCTCAACACCCTTAGATGCGCTTCAAAGCTCTCGGAGACTATTAGCAAATCGTCCAGATAGACGAAAACTTCGTTGCGAAGTTCCGCAGGGATCACTTTATCCATCAATCTGGTTATGGTTTGCGATGCGTTGGTGAGTCCAAACGGCATAACCTTAAATTGATACAGCGGCTTGCCAGGGATGGTAAATGCTGTCTTATCTCGCGACTCTGGATCCAAAGGTATCCGCCAGTAAGCATCCTTGAGATCCACACTCGAGATAAACATGGCTCTGGGGAGGCGACTTAATATGCCGTCTATTTGGGGCAACGGATAAGCATCCCTTCGTGTGACCGCATTAACTTTTCGGCTGTCAAGGCAGAGTCTAACCTTTCCTGGTTTCTGGACTAGCACCACTGGAGAAGACCAGGCGCTGTCGGACTCTTCGATAACTCCTAGCTTGAGCATCCTATCTACCTCAGCATACAGTACTTTTTCTACCGCCGGTGACACGGGAAAGTGACGCTGCTTTACCGGCTTAGCATCGCCTGCATCGATGGAATGTGACAAGATCGAGGTTTTCCCTAAGCCTGACACTGCAAATGATGGAAATTCCGAGACAACTTTCTGCAATTCTTCTCTCTGGTACATCGTTAGCTCATGTGATTCCATATCCACTTCTGCCACTTGCATCACCGGAGGTAGCAAATCGAACGTGGACCAAAAATCGATTCCCAAATACAAATCCTGGCTAAGCGAAGGAATAATATACAAATCCAACTCCTTCACAACATTGTTATAGGAGACCGGAGCCTTCAATCGACCTAGAACCTCCTGTCGACTATCATCTGCCGTATGGGCCACTGTAATGCCTCGCTTAAATGGGATTCTACTGGTGATTATTCGCTTCGCCAGACTCCCCCATATAACGCTCATTGATGCACCCGTATCCAACAACCCTAACACTTCTTGCTCGAAAATTTTTACTTCCGCATACGGCCTTTTATCGAGTTTTTTATACCGAATGGCGTTTATTGACTTAGCGGCTTTCCAAAAAGCCCTCATTCGTTTTGAGTGTCTTGAGTTGGATTTCTGCCGGCACTGTCTAACCGCCGTGTCTGCCTCTGAACTACCCTTACTATAATTAGACCATGATTTAGTTTCTAAATTGCTGACAGCCTGACCTGTATTCTTACTATCTATGGCTACCTGATGCTGAGCTCTTACTGGCTCGCGTCGGGATTCGCGGGTTTCTGGCGACGCACACACGGAAGCTGACGAGGCTGTGTGCTCGCCCTGGCGTTTTTTTGCTGGCATTTTTCGCAAGCCGGTTTGTAAATATTTGGGATGCCACACCCATAGCAAAAGATTTTGCGCTTGGCTTCGCAATCTTGGTAGCGATGCCCATACCAACAAGCATACCAAGGCTAATGCCCCTATCTCGGCTTTGCCCTCCCCTTCGGAAAACTCAGTGGCATCATCGGACATAGGCTCCTCTAACAACTCCGCTACTTGCTTACGAAAAGGCACATTTCTCTGATACCCGTAGCTCCGTCTTACATCCTCCAGGAAACTCTCCCTGCGTCTGCATATCTCCCGCAGTTCTCCGACCGATTTGACCTCTATATTGAGCAATTTATGCCTGACTTCGGGTCTCAGATTCCTTTGCAAAATCTCGACTACCGTTTTCTCGGCCAAAGGAGATTCCAAGCTGTCCATCAGCTGCACAATCGCATCATAGAAGCTGTCGAAACCTTCCTTCTCTTTCTGCTTCCGGTCCCTGATCGCCTCTCGGATGTCTACATCGGTCCGCGTATCACGGAACTGCTGCCTTAAAGCCTGGCACAGCGCATCCCATAGTACCACTACCACCGATTTGTGAAATCTCCAATAGAACTCGCGAGCCTTCCCATCAAAGAGAATACTAGCATTGCTACATAACAATGCAAAGTTACTCTCTAGAGTGGAGTGGGTCAGCGCTTCTACTCGGTAGATAAAATTATTAACGCTTATTCCATCCGCGCTGCCGCTAAATCGTAATTTCCAACCATTTATGATATGGCTGACTTTGTCCGGCCTTTGTGACAGATCTGATGCTGAACTCCTACTTGGAGTGTCTCTTCCCTCCCTGTAAAATCCTGCCGATGCCTGCCTATCACCCGATCCCTGACCCTGCGAACCATGGCCTGGAGTCATGTTCCGAAGAGGTTGGTCTTGATTTGGAAGTTGAAAGTGGGCAGCAATATTGGACTGGATTAGCTGACCCATCCGTTCCGACAACTGGGCTACGAGATCATCCTGCATGGCCCGTACTGCTTGGGTAACCATGGCCGAAATACTTCCGCCATCCACTGGAACTGATCCTTTTGCCGTTCCCGCTGCCGGGGTGCCGGAAGCCTTTTCCATATTTAATGCCATAAGTTTAGGGGATTGTGTACCCGAGCCCGAGGCACCACCCTGCGACTCAAACTTTTCCGACTTTTCCGCAGGTGGGACATTTCGTGTTGTCCTTCGCATAGGCTGAAATACAGGCTCTGTGGAACTGGTGGCCACACCTAGAGGTTTTGTATAACTGCAGGGAACCAAACTCTTCCCCACACAGAATGCCAATGCTTACATCTACTTCTCCTTCCAGCATTGTGCAGCCGTTCTTCTAGATAAATTTTCCAGCTGATAAACCTCCGAAATTTCTTCCCAACACCTGTTTGTGCCTTTCTTTTCTTTTTCGTTTCCTGCTGAACAATAGCCTACACACCGGGTCAACGAACCACGTGCGCCCTACCAGCTGATCCGCTCAAAGTCACTTAAAATTCTTTGCTGCAAGCTCGGTAATTTTCGAAACGTAAACAGACACACGAAAACCTATACCAAATTCTGACTAACATGCAATTATATCAAGTAAAAAATAAAATAAATAATAAAGTAGAAGTACAAATTTACGATAAACCAAACAAATTATAAAACATTTATTTGCCTTCAAGCATAGCTTCTTTTCCCTAAAAGCAATCTCAACAGAACAGCGAACCCATGAGGAAAGGGAAATAACAAAACTAAAGTACCGCTGCTTTTGCATTGCTATTCCGCGCTCGCTAAAACGCCTAAACGTTTTATTGCTCTGACCGCTGCGCTGATCCGCAATGCAACAACACCGACGGCAAGCATAAAAGAGCGTAAATTAAAACCAAACAGTTTCGTCTTCTCCTCTTTCCTGCTCACTCTAACTTCTGCGGACAGTTGTGCTGCTTTTCTATCACCCGTGGCCTGACAAACTCTCCCTTTAACGGAGCTTGCTCTGTATTTCCAAGCGCTTGATGGGAAGCTCTGCCACGTATCTATTGGAAAATATGGATGGAGCCTTGCTAAAACTTGTTATCCGTGGTCAGGGTAGAATTACCTCAATACTTCTTTCCTGCATTTCCAAGCGTCTAACTGGCTGGGCTACGGACTCCATTACTGTAGAGTATATGAGCGTCTACTGCAAGCACAATCTCAGCTGTGGCTTGTCGATTGCTGCTTACAGCTTCTCGACAGTTAATCCTATGCAGCTGACTTGTGAACTTATAGTCGACTAGGAAGGTCGGCTTTCCGACTTAGATGCTGCAGCAACCGTGGCTTGAGAATAAAAACTAATAAACATACGTGCCTTCCTCAGCCCACTACGCTCCTAGTTAGCCAGAAAGCCGAACCAGTGTGTTGATGTGTGTGATGATGTTATATTTTGTTTTTGCTGGCCGCATCGGGATGCAGTTTTGCAAGAAAATATTTCAGTCCCATTGTTGGGCGCCACTAACTTTATAATAATGATATGAATAATTACTTATAACTGTAACGATCCGGGCTAGATGTTATGGACGTTAATAGGACGCACGCTTATGATCCCGGCTGGGGCTCGTCGGCAATTGGGTGGTGTTCTGGTCCTATTCGCGTCGGGTGCCTATTCTCATTATAAAACTCGGTTAGAAGGTGCGTGCAGCGACGAAAGTTTTAATGACACCGACAACATGACCTCACAGTTGGATTCCCCCCCTCCCCTCTGCCTGCTTGAAACGCTGGTTCCCCGCCTCAGGTGTCATGGAGGACGGACCCTCCCTTCCTTGGTCACTCCCATATCCCCGCCATGATGGCTGGAATGACCCCTCAGCGTTTCTAGACGCCTCCTAGGGCCCTTCTGCTAGCCAAAGGCAAAAAAATACGGGAAATTAAAACATTATAAAATGTATTCTACTTGCAAGAAAAATGGTGCCCGCTACTTATGCCTATCATTAAAAATAACAAAAAAACCCACATACAAAAAGGATAGGACTGCATACACAAATATATATAAATAAATAAATACATACAATAAATACAAATAAATTTAAATAAAAACGAGAGGGAACGTTGTGAGCCGCGGCAAAGGCCGCGGCTCTACCTTATACCCGGTACTCAGTCAGTATATACATACATACATTTATGAGCCTACGATTTATGAAATTTATTATATGTTCTCAAAAGGGACGAAAATAATATTTAAATTAAAAAAATGAATTTTTTGGAATTTGTATACATGTTTCCATTTTTGTTTACATATGCTTTGTATATCTGCGCCTACATTTCTACATGACATGTATAACTACATATTTGAGACGTACAAGTTTTTAGGACAGAGAGAGAGAGGGAGGGGGCATGAGTCAGCGCTTGGCAGGCGTTGCGTAGCCACTGAAATTTAATTTGTTTCTTCTGGCCATAATATTGATCCCATATGATCCAGATTCGGCAATCTGGTAGATATGGTAATTTTCCATGCTTCTGCGTTTTTGGTTTTCTCGTATCTTCAAAATTGTGGATTCCACAGATTTTCGTTCTTTGTGGGGGCGGAAGGGGGCGTGGCAAAATTTTAAAACAAACTTGTGCTGGTTCGGTATCACAGGAGCTTGGATAGAAAATTTGGTTGCTCTAGCTCTTATAGTCTGTGAGAACTAGGCGCTCATTTATACGAATAAGCAAAGCAGATGGGGTCGCGTGTGAGAGAGAGCGAGAGGGAATGATGACTTTCGAAATGGTTTCCTTCATTGTAGCTATAATAATGATCCGATCTGATCCAGATTCAACACTCTGATAGAAATGGGCATTCTCTATGACTCTGCGTTTTTAGTTTTCTCGTATCTTCAACATTGTGTACGCCACAGACTTTCGTCCTTTGTGTGGGCGGAAAGGGGCGGGGCGAAATTTTAAATTACATTTGGAGTAGTGTGATCACACAGGAGACTGGATACAAAACTTGGTTGCTATAGCTTAAATGGTCTCTGAGATATAGGCGCAAATGAAGACGGACAGACGTACAGACGGACAGACGGACGGCTATTGATGCTGATCAAGAATATATATACTTTATGGGGTCGGAAACGCTTCCTTCTGTGCGTTACACACAACCGTTATTCGCACAAATCTAATATACCCCTATACTCTTCGAGTACCGGGTATAATGACAAGATAATGAAAGGATAAATATCTTAACTAATATGGGGAATGGCGAAATGAACGGACCCCTAAAAAGGCGGGTGGGAAGGTTGAGATAGGCTAAAGAAAGCGAAAGAAAATAGTGCGTGAACGTGCCTTTTTGGCTCTTCCGGGGCAGGGATCGCGTCCTCTGGCTCCCTCCGGGCTGCGTTCCTCGCGTAACATTAACAGCTACGGCGACCGCAAGGGTCTTCTCAACGATGGCCTTCGGATCGACACTGGTCTTAGTGGCGAGTTAGTACAGTTTCTCTACGGGTGAGAGTCTAGGATTATGGATATAAATGGCTGTGAAGAGGTCCCTAAAGGTGGGCCAGCGAACGTAATACCCTGTGAAAACTTCGATGTCACAGGGTGGCAGTCGACAGCCGCCATTGGAGTCCGGCTGTGCAGGAGGACGGACTACTGGGCTGGCCGATTGGACCGTAAGGTCTTTTAGGCACCGTTCATAATCGGCATTGCACGTGTCGTACATGGCTTGGATCTCTAGTTAGGTGTCAGGTTCCTCGTCCACCGACGCAATTGAACATTCCTCGAATTCAGCATCCACCTTTGCCCACATGCTCTGTAAGCGGTCTCTACGGACCTGAGCGATAGCGGGGGATGGCGTGCTGGTACCGGAAGCGGTAAAACGCTCTTTCAAACTGGTCATCCTTCCGATGGCCGCTTCCAATTTCGCACGTGCGGAGATGAATGCTGCTTGGTCCATTGGAGAAGTGCGTCGAGAGCTAGTGGGACTGGTAGGTGAAAGAGCTGGCACCTTTAACGTGACTGGCGAAGGTAACAGGACCGATTTGCTCTGTGCCGCGGAACTCGTACTCGGTTTAGGCGTACCGGGTAACCTTATCGGTTTAGTCACCGAGGTAGGTGTTCCTGGGGCGGAACTACTGCGTGGTGTCCTACTACCGGGAGCGGGCAAAAGTTTTTTACTGTCCTCGTCACCAGTGGGCATGTTCTGACCTCACTCGCTGAGAACAACGAAACGGAAGCGTCGGGCGGATGGACACGGAAAATGGACAACAACCCAACAACCCTTTGGTATGGACTTGTTGGCAAATCGGAGGCGCTTGGGTTTACTAAGGCGATTGGGCCCTAATATTGGGAGTCGGTGGTAAGTGACACCCAAAAACAAAATACCCGCCGAAAGTAGGGTTTGCGCGTCACCGGACAAGCCACCACCGAAAACGATGCACCCTCAAAATACAGGGTAGCGAGTCGCTTGGCGCTCCGTTATGCGCAAGAGCGGCGCCGGTAATCTGCTCTCCCAACAAAAACAACGCGCGCAACGGTGGAGAGGCTAACGCGAAAACGAGCAAAAGCAGGCACCGATAGAGCTGCTTGTATGTATGGATGTAGGTGCGGGGAGGTATGGATATACAGACGCAAGAATATGCAGCTAATATATACATATGTATGTATGTATGAGGGTATGGAAAAAATAAGTGTAGATTCGGATAGATGGTTTATATACATATGTTAGGCTGCGTATATAGATGGGTAAAATATGTATATTCGGATGTGCAAGAATATGCCGTTTTATGTGTATGTAGTCCGGATATACATATATATATATATATATACCCTGTATATATATATATATATATATATATATATATACGTATATATATATATGATGCGCAAGGATATGCGGTTGGGATATATACGGATGTAGGTGCGTTTAATTGCGGATTAGTACATATGTATATGTACATATATAGACGCAAGAATATGCAGCCAATATGTATGTATATACATACATATGTATGCGGATACGTATGCGGATATGGATAAATGCGGGCGAGAATATGCAGTTAAATATATATGGACGTAGGTGCGTTTAAGTGCGGATTGGGACATATACATATATGTATGTATATATATTGACGCAAGAATATGCAGCCAATACATATGTATATATGTATGCGGATATAGACGAATGCGGACAAGAATATGCCGTTAAATGTGGTGTGTGGGTGTACTGATGTACGTAGTTAGGAGGAGCGGAAGATCGGAGATCGGACAGAATAGCCGCTTGGAATGGGATGGAAAAATAACAAGATCACGGCACTTCACTGGGGTCTTGTACGTGGTACTTATCTTGGTTCTCCTGGTAGAGCGATCCGCCTAAGCTTGCTGGGGTGTGCTTCTCCCTGTTGGTGAATATCCGGCTCGAAGGACCAATGTTTGTAGGGGGCGGATCACCAGCTCTTCTCAGTCCCAAGCCAGTCAATTGAAATCAGCGACCTATGCATTCCACTTCATTCACTTCAGTGTATTTTCGGTAAGATGTAGTAATTCAGTTTATTTGTCGGAATTCGTAATAGCTAATGTTCACAAAGTGTAAAGATGTATGCGAAGGCATAGGTATATGTTCCGGTATATGTAACTGAAAACTCCCGCTCAAGCTAGTGGCCGCCCGAGCGCCGGGCGGCTCTCCTGAGTGCCGTGTGCAAGAGCGAGCGATAGCGAGTCGGGCGCGGAGCGCTCTCCAGAGCGCTCTCCACAGTGCGCTGCAGAAGTTTGCAGCTGCCCTGAACATGCTGCAATAAATGGATTATGCATAACTTAATACAGTTGGTCTTTATTCAATAACAATTATTGTCTACGGTAATATTATTACGCCTATTAGGGCATAGATCCTCATTAATTTCTCTCCTCCTAAATTAACAATGTTTTCTTTTCATTTTCGCTTTTGAGTTGTTATTTAATACAAATTACATTTTTTTTTTCTTCCACACAGTCTCACCGACTCTTTTTGTTTTCTTTATTTTACATTTTCATCTTTACCAGAATATAAAATGATTTTTCTAAAATTCACAATTGCCACCTTATAGACCTTTGCCCCGATACTCAATTTAGACCTCATGGCTGACGGATAATCGTTATTCATTTATCAAGTCACTCCTTGACTCTTCGTCCCACCTGGACTGAACTTATTCACTAAAATGACTCATCGTCTCACCTAGACGGAACTTTTCCAATATAATCTATGTCTCATAGTCTTTCCTAGACGGAACTTACTCGATATAATCTCTTCTCGTCGTCTCACCTAGACGGAACTTTCCAACATAATCTCTGTCTCATCGCCTCTCCTAGACGGAACTTATTCATCGTTATTCGTAACGGACAAATCATCGCTCTTTTCAGACGGAGCACATTCAGTCCCCACTGGACTCTTGGGCAGATTCAACTCAGCTCCATTGAAGTCTAGTTCATTGGGAATACGACCCTCTGGCATTATACGAATATACTTAGCGATTTCAACACATAACGATCTCCCTCGAGTACCTTCAATACGAGAAACGGACCTTTAAACTTTGCATCCAACTTAGTCTGATGCCTTTCTTCACTCTTCAATAAAATATAATTGCCTACTTTGTGTCTGCGAACTGCTGCACTGTTCTCGTCAAATCTGGATTTGTCATACCTGGCCAACTCATTCATAGTTTTAAATGCTTGAGTTCTCACAGTCTCCACATCAATCTGATCTTCAGTATCATATGGTGTAATCAAACCTATGGGGCGAGTCTATATGGTCGCCTCTGCACCGTCTTGTTAGGGTCAATTAGTCTAATTTTCATTTCGCAGTGGTACAAGGTGTTCCATTAATGAAAGCCGCAGAATAATGTTCAAGTAATTCAATCAACTTATCTCTATTTTTATCGACTAAATCAGTATTAACATTAGTGGGGTGATATGGCATTTTATATGCTGCACATATGTTGACTACTTTCTATTTTATGCTTTCAAACTTATCACAAGAAAGTAAAACGTTAAAACCTTGTTTAAGAATTTCGCGTCCAATTATGATATCATTTTGTAGCTCTTTGTCCTGCACTGTATGGAATAATATTTCGATAGCGTTTTCATTTATAATAACATCACTGAAAATTTGCAATGTACTGTATATGCCTGAATTACCAATACCTCTTATCAATACAATGTTATTAATGCGCCTCCCTGATAATTTAGTACCAACACACTCTCTAATCAGAGAACATTCAGCTCCCGAGTCAAAACATATCGGATAGATCATACAAAGATCATACACAAAGCACTGATTAATACTCTTCTGTTGGATAGGTCCAGATTTGACAGCGGTCGGCTCCCTTAAACATTTGTTGGCAAAATGTCCACGTTGCCCACACCGGTAGCAGGTCACATTCTCTTTCTGCGGCTGCATCTCTCCTTTGAAACTGCTTCTACCCTGGCGTGGCTTAGCTCGACAGTGTGCCATCTTGTGTCCAGACTTCTTACAGAAATGGCATACCACTGCAGAAAATCTCGTTCGCTTGAGGTCAGGTCCAATGCTATCCATGGCGCCAGCGTTGCGTTTGTTTTCAAATGAATACGCCATCAGCTCCGTTTGTAGTTTACTTCGGGGCGTGATGTGCGAAGTGAAAACAGTTCGCTGCAGGCGGCTGTCAATATTCGCCATATGCACCAACACTGTAGATACTGCGATCTCTTCTATTTCCAACTTCCGCCATTTTGACATCAGCAAAGTCACCATACGGCTTGCATATACTGAATAGCATTCACCGGCAGAGGGGCGGCTTTGAAAAAGGTTCGACAAAATGGCGGCCGGCGTCTCCTCACTCTCATAAAGCTGCTTGAAAAGTTGCTTGAACTGCTCCCACTGTATCTGGTCTGACGAGCATGTGAGATGGCTCGGAGGGGGCCTAGCTGAGGCCACCGGACGGGTCGCAGGTTGCGGATAGCGAATGACCTACCTGTGGAGGTAGGCCAGCTGCGAATAAGCGGTCATCCCTAGGAAAGGCACCGAAATAAGCAGTCCCGGACAGCCAGCGGGTGTTCGCGAAGTAGCAACACTGACGATGCGCTTGTGGTGCCGCCTCATTTAAGTAGCTCACACACACCCCATCCCTACACATTACCTACCCACATCCCTACCCCCACACTCATCTCACACCGGGCCGGACTAAGCGTGTTATTCGACCCGTGCCGAGAGTCAGCCTGGCTGGGGGCCCGGTATAAAAACTAGCCCAGTCGCTAACGGAGGGCTCAGGGACTTGGCAGCCCCCTGTTCTAATGATGCCTTATCCGGGCAACGTGAATCTCTGCCCGGACGGACCGCCCCTTTCTTTGCAAATCGTGGGATTTATTATGGAGAACAATTTAAACAAAGCAAAAAACAAAAATGAGTCTGGCGCTCCCCAACTGCCAACTGGGAGCAATCCCATACAGGGAA
>JAWNKY010000709.1:0-29995 GCA_035041765.1 Drosophila algonquin | reverse complement strand
ACTTGATCAAGGGAGACGTAGATAGCTCAGACCTGTTGACCTGTTGAGGACACGTATTTCAGATAATACTAGGCAGCAACCTGAATGATTACAGAATAATTATAGTTCGACGAAGGCGTGATCGTCATTAACGATGCTATGTAGAACGTCGTATCCCCCAACGGGGGTAAACAACTTATCTCTGGATCTTATAACATTCACAGATCTAGCGGATGCAAAGCCGACAGCCGCCTTATGACCGTCATGAGCCGCTGAGTTGGCGAATTGATGTGAACGCTGCCGACGTTGGGTAGCTTTAAGATTAGGTTTAAGGAAAATCAAAAGTCTCTTGTAACTCCTCTGTCCTCACGGACATAGTAAATTTGTTAACCTTACGGGAATTGAATTAATAAAATAAAGAATTTAATAAAGAAAAATATTACGAACTACAATTATATTAATTTATACGTAGGAAAAAACGAAGACGATATCTTTTTTAGTTTCGACGCTACTAGTTTATATAACCTAGATAGGCCGTTTGACCCACTGTGCAATGGGCAGAACGACCAGAGTGATGAAACCATGGCTGAGCAGTGAATTTATGCTACCCTAAAACCTCAAATACAAAAAAAAGGAAGCCACGGTAGAAGACTAATTAGGTTTTAAATCGCAAACCTCATCGACTTGTTTAACCTGCAAATAAAAAAAAATGCATTATAAACCACTACATCTGGCCTTTAGAAGTAGAGTTCTAGTCGTAGAGTTATAATTCTTTAGTAGAGTTCTTTATTGAATTTGTTAAAAAAACTTTTCTTTAATTGGTACAGGGTTTGATAAGTAAATGAATTATTATATTAAATTTCGTACTCCGCCGTTGGCTTGGCCTAAATGCCGTTTGCCCTATTGTTTGACTATATTCTATTTCACTTTTCTGAAATTATTCTTTTATTTTATGTTTGTTGATGCCTGATATGAATAATTTTACATATAAACTTATTTGTTTATTACTTATATATATTTAAATGCATTTAGGATCCGCAAGATAAACAAGCATCCTTATTTTCCAGTGAACAAATCATTTCAGCCATTCTGCGTTCTCGATCTGCTTCAATATGCTGAGGGTTATTTGTATTTTCATCAATTAATCTGTTTAAGGACCCATTTTGTCCTTTAAAAGTTAATGCAGTTTGTTTCTTGTCGACTGTAAATTGTATTGCATTGGCAGCAGGTTTTGTGCGTAAATAATACATTCCGGTTTTAAGCCCAGCTTTCCAGGAGAAAAAATGTATGGATGTCAATTTTCCATAATTAGGCTCTGCTACATGTACATTAAACGACTGACTTTGATCAATAAATGCACCTCTATCCGCAGCCATTTTGATTGTCGATTTTACTGAAATTTCCCATACAGTTTTATAAAGATCGCGAACCTTTTGGGGAATAGTTTCAATATTTTGAATGGAGCCACGACTTGAAATTATTTTATTTTTCATCTCATCATCCCATAAGTCCAATTCTGTTAAATCCCTCAATAAATGATGATTGACCACTTGAAATTCACCAGATAATACTCGTCTCGTATAAATATTAGTTGTGTATGGCTCGAATGATTCGTTATTACCCATAATTTGTGCAGTAGATGCTGTAGGCATAGGCGCTACTAACAAAGAATTTCTAATTCCGTGTTTTTTAATGTCTTCTTTCAGGTTTCGCCAATCCCATAAGTTCGTCGGTGTTTTATCCCACATATCAAATTGTAGAATACCATTGCTTACAGGACTTCCTTTATAGGTTTCATATGGACCAAATATTTGAGAAAGTTCACAACTAGCTTCTAAAGCCCCAAAATAAATAGTTTCAAATATTTGTTGGTTTAAAAGACTGGCCTCTTCACTTTCATAGGGAAAACGCATTAAAATTAAAGCGTCAGCGAAACCTTGAACACCTATACCAATTGGACGATGCCTTAAATTGGATTTCTTAGCTTCTGGCAAGGGATAAAAGTTTATATCTATTATTTTATTAAGATTTTTGGCAACAGTTTTGGTTACGTCTTTTAATTTTTTGAAATCATATGTTTTTTCTGGTGTTACGAACATGTTAAGTGCTATTGAAGCTAAATTGCAAACAGCTATCTCATCAGGTGCAGAGTACTCAACAATTTCTGTACATAAATTACTGCATTTAATAGTGCCAACATTTTGTTGATTGCTCTTTCTATTACAGGAATCCTTAAAAAGCATGTATGGGTTACCAGTTTCAACTTGCGATTCTATAATGGCAAACCATAAAGACTGAGCTTTCACTATTCGATTCGCGCGTCCCTCTAGCTCATATTTGACATAGAGTTCATCAAATGTTTCGCCCCAGACATCTTGAAGGCCAGGACATTTATGTGGACACATCAATGACCAGTTTTCATTGGCTTCAACACGTTTCATGAAAAGATCAGGAATCCATAAAGCATAAAAAAGATCCCGTGCTCGGTTTTCTTCTTTTCCAGTGTTTCTTTTGAGGTCCAAAAATTCAAAAACATCTGAATGCCAAGGCTCTAAATAAATGGCAAAGGCTCCAGGTCTTTTTCCACCTCCCTGATCAACATATCGTGCCACATTATTAAAAACTCTTAGCATTGGAACTAGTCCATTTGAAGTACCGTTCGTCCCACATATCGAAGTGCCTTTAGCCCGAATACAGTGAACATTAAGTCCAATTCCACCTGCTGATTTGGATATCATTGCACATTGCTCAACGGATTTAAAAATACCTTCAATTGAATCCGAATTCATTGTCAAAAGAAAACATGACGATAATTGGGGTCGATTTGTAGCAGCAGCAAAAAGCGTTGGCGAAGCATGCGTAAAATATCGTTCCGACAGTAGGTTGTACGTTTCCACTGCCGCACCAATATCATCTCCATGAATACCAAGAGCAACGCGCATTAGCATGTGTTGTGGACGTTCTGCAATTTTCCCGTTTATTTTAAGTAAATAGGAACGCTCGAGCGTCTTAAATCCAAAATAGTTATAACCAAAATCTCGGTCATAAATAATAGCAGAGTTTAAGCGATCAGCATTATTTTTAACAACATTATAATGAAATTCCGATACCATCGGCGAAGAAGTGTTTGTTTCGTGATTGACATTTTTGAAGAGATCCTCGAAGACATCTGAAAAATGTATTGCAACAGATTGTTAATAATAAAAAATAAATAAAAATAACAGTTAGGGTTAGGGTTAGCCTTTTATGAAAGTGTAATTATTAAAAATACCATTCTAAAAAGAATTCTTTTTGACTTAATTAAGTAATTGTAAGGTTATAGACCGATTCGGCTACATTTAGACGTGCCGACTTGAAAATTGAGAATTCCATTTTTTGGCCGATGGTTTTTATGGCAGCTATGCTTATATATCTTTCTGATCGTATTTATTTTATATGAATTTTTTATGTTATAATATATTATTATTATTTAATGAAGATTGATTAGAGTATTTCTTTGCGAAATAAAATCTTTAATTCTCATTTTTCTAAGCCTCGAGTCTCTAGTACAGTGATCGGCACGCATACATTCAAGTGCGTTGGTGTGTGTAGCAAAAACCCGAACATGCCTGCGAAAGAAATTGCTTTACACTAGAAAAAGCGAAATAGCAAGAGCCGAAGTCCCTCTTTTGCTATCCTCATTAGATAGGGCCGTGCTTTAGCAGGATAGTCAAACCCATCTCGAGCTAAAAACATTCTACCGAGTTTTACTAACAATTTAGTAGGACCGCTCAAGCAGACCGCGTATTGCTTGCAGTTGCATATTTATTGCAGTTTTCATTACGGATCGGAAAAGCATGGAGAGAAAGAGAACAACCACAACCGCGAGTTACAGTGTGATATCACAAGAGTCTGGCTATACAATTTTTATGCTCTAGCTCTTATAGTCTCCGAGAACAAGACTTATAACAAGACAGGCGGACGGACAGACAGACAAAGCTTAATCGGCTCGTCTATTGACGCTGATTAAGAATATATGCACATATTTTATGGAGTTTCCGACGATTCCTTCTGAATGTTATATGTAAATGAATGTAAAAATCGAATATACTCTTCGAATACCGGGTGTAATACAATACAATAATACCACATTAATTTTTTTATTAGGCGAATATGCACAAGCAACAAAGTTCGAACTGAATATGTTTTGCAAAGCATCTGGGCATAGTAGCACCATATGCAGCTACGTCCAAAATAATAGTAGTGCCGATACAAATTTTCATTTTTCCTCAATATCAAGACTTAGAAGCGCTTCCGCAAAAATTGGTTAATTTTTATAGTAACCTAGCTTATTAAAGATTATAATAACAGATAGCAACTTAAGATAATTTATCCAGATTTTCAGAAAAAAATTAAAATGTTAAAATAATTAGCAAATTACCCGTTCCAAATAATAGTAGTGCATTTTTTCAAAAGAGATTACAGTCGAACAAAATTTTCTAAGAGTGTCCTTTATTCCCGATAAAAGACATCCATATGTGTACTAAATTTCTATATTTAGTTGAGAAGCCTTGGATTTCTAGAACAGCTGTACAGCGGTTTGGCATGGAGCTACCCTAATTGCGGCATTTCTCTCTTTTTACATTATACAATAAGTTATCAATTGGATTAAGATCGGTTGACCGATTCGCCCATTCCATTGATTCTACTTTGTTGGCAGGGAGCTACTCTTTGAGAAATGTTTGTCTTCAGATCGTTGTCCTCCTGGACACCCCAAAACAGACGCATGTCCTTTGAGACATAAGGAGCATTATATCGGCCAATATTCCAACCTATAAAAATATTCCCTCAGTTTCCAATGGTCAATTTATGCATATCTGGAAAACTTTAACCTTGTAACTTTTTTTTACTTTTGAATTACATATAGTCTTTAAGACTTCATCAAATAGTCTCAGGACCGAAAGCGTCGTACCTCCTCTGTCGTAGTAGTCGATCGACTGATGTTTTATCGAATAACTTCACCGATCGCCGGATTTTCTTTGGGTTTCTTATTTAATGTATTTAATGGTTTCTGTAGCACTACTATTATTTTGAACGGTTCGAAATGGCGGTGTTAAGCGAAAAAGCCTAAAATATGACTAAAAAAAAGGAGTTACGAAATTTCAACTGCATTTGTAAGTACACCAATACTGTGCTAGTTGCTGATGGAAAAAAACAATTCGATTGCTACAGTTATTTTGGAGAAAATGAACAATATGTAAAGCACTACTATTATTTTGGGACGCAACTGTACATGTACTCATGCAGACTACGTTTTGAAATATTTTCCTTTCAAATGTAACTTATTTCATAAAAATATATAAAGATTTGTTGAGGTTGTATATTTTTGCACATTTCACGATACCAAGATGTTGCATGAGGAACCAAAATGCTATTCTATAGCGGAGTTTTTCGTGACGCCCCGTAGACAGATGGCACGCGTGGGATTTAAACTCTCTTTTCACCATAAATTTGGATCGCGTACTTATTTCCATATGGGACTTAATATGGACTTGTTGATAGAAAATTTGCTGAGCAGAGCTGAAAAGCAGCTCTGCCATATTTCAAGCTTTAACCATTACCGACCGCTGAACATTTTTATTTGTAAGATATAATAAATAAGATATAATATTTATAAAAGATAAATACTCTTACGAAAGGGCAGATCAAGTAGGTTGACTATTAAGTTGTGATGCCATTTACTAGTTATAGCCAGTCCTGAGTACACAGTTTGATCGAAACGGAAACATAATTCTCCCAAAAAAATTTATTTTTTAGTCGTGTTTTCCTTTACTAGTTTCTCCTATAACAACGTAAGAACTCTCTAACATTGACCTACATATCTGAATAAAATAAAAAAAAGTTGCTCAATATCGGTTAACGGTATATTCATTGCCGTTTATTAAGCCAAGAATTTCTATCCCGTGAGACAGATGCTTAAATTCAATTTTAAAATAACGAGAGGGAACGTTGTGAGCCGCGGCAAAGGCCGCGGTTCTACCTTATACCCGGTACTCAGTCAGTATATACATATGTACATACATACATTTATGAGCCTACGATTTATGAAATTTATTATATGTTCGCAAAAGGGACGAACAAATTTTGGGAAAAAAATAATATTTCAGAAAATGAAGTCAAATCATTTTTGGAATATTATACATGTTTCCGATTTTGTTTACATAAGATTTTTGCATTTGCTTCTAAATTTCTACATGACATGTATAACTACATATTTGAGACGTACAAGTGTTTAGGACAGGGAGAGAGGCGTAGCCACTGAAATTTAATTTGTTTCTTCTGGCCATAATATTAATCCGACCTGATCCATATTCGGCAATCTAATAGATATGGTAATTTCCCATGATTCTACGTTTTTGGTTTTCATTTATCTTAAAAATTGTGGATTCCACAGATTTTCGTCTTTTGTGGGTGCGGAAAGGGGCGTGGCAAAATTTTAAAAAAAAACTCGCCCGGGTTTGGTATCACAGGAGCTTGGATAGAAAGTTTGGTTGCTCTGGCTTTTATAGTCTCTGAGAACTAGGCGTCACAAAATACGAATGGGCAAAGCGGATGGGGTCGCGTGTAAGAGATAGCGAGAAGGAATGATGACTTTCGAAATGGTTTTCTTCATTGTAGCTATAATAATGATCCGATCTGATCCAGATTCAACACTCTGATAGAAATGGTACTTCTCTATGATTCTGCGTTTTTAGTTTTCTTGTATTTTCAAAATTGTGTATGCCACAGACTTTCGTCCTTTTTGGGGGCGGAAAGGGACGGGGCGAAATTTTGAAATATACTTTGAGTAGTGTGATAACACAGGAGACTGAATACAAAACTTGGTTACTCTAGCTTTAATAGTCTATGAGATATAGGCGCAAATGAAGACGGACAGACGGACGGACGGACAGACAGACGGACAGACAGACATGGCTATATCGACTCGGTTATTGATGCTGATCAAGAATATATATACTTTATGGGGTCGGAAACGCTTCCTTCTGGGCGTTACACACATCCGTTATCCCCACAAATCTAATATACCCCTATACTCTTCGAGTACCGGGTATAAAAACCACAAGTCATTATTTCCCATTTTCAAGAGACATCAATGTATAACGTATCACTGTACGGTTCTGTTTTTTGCGTTTTTTATTATTTATTTTTTTCAATTATAATCAATACTCAATAAACCGAGGTAAAACGTTGTGAGCCGCGGTCTTGCTGCTACTTTATACCTGGTATATGGTATCCGTATATATATGTATATATGTATGAGCTTACGATTTATGTAATTTATTACATGTTCGCAAAAGGATGAATTAAATTTTGGCAAAAAAAGGAAATTCTAAAAAAAGGTGGGAAATTTTTATATACATACATACAGTGGCTCAAAGCCAAAACGATCCAGTGGCAAATAAAAAGTTTAAGGTGCTTCAAATTTTAAAATAGACGAAAAACCAAAAATGTTTAAACGCCAGTTTGTTGTATGTTTTATCACAGTTAAAAAGGAACTTTATTTGCTGATTAAATATTGCTCAGTTTTAAAAAAAAATAAAAACTTAAAATATATCTTAAATACAGGTCAAAGCCAGAATGATCCATCCACCAAAAAATTGAATATTAGTCGAATAAAAGGTTAAACAGGTATTTTAATACTTAGTATGTAATCCCCTAACCTTTATTACGGCGTTTAACCTACTATTCATGGAAGAGACCAGCTTCCGAGTGCTTTCCGAGCTTATTTTGTTCCATTCCTCCAGAGGGGCTTTTTTAAGGTCATTTTTGCTAGAAATACTGTGATTCTGGGTGTTTTTCTCCAGCGCAGCCCACAAATTTTGAATAAAATTTAAGTCTGGAGACTGGGCTGGGGGAATCATCAAGTGGGGGCAGTTCCAGATAAGCCAGGACTGTACTATTCCGGACGAATGTTTCGGGTCATTATCCTGGTAGAACTGGAAATCACGTCGGATTCCTAGTTTTTTGAAGTAGGTTAAACGCCGTAATAAAGGTTAGGGGATTACATACTAAGCATTAAAATACCTGTTTAACCTTTTATTCGACTAATATTCAATTTTTTGGTGGATGGATCATTCTGGCTTTGACCTGTATTTAAGATATATTTTAAGTTTTTATTTTTTTTTAAAACTGAGCAATATTTAATCAGCAAAAAAAGTTCCTTTTTTAACTGTGATAAAACATAAAACAAACTGGCGTTTAAACATTTTTTGTTTTTCCTCAAGTTTAAAATCTGTAGCACCTTAAACTTTTTATTTGACACTGCATCGTTTTGGCCCTGAGCCACTGTATATCACAGGAGCTTGGCTAGAAAGTGAGGTTGCTCTAGCTTTTATAGTCTCTGAGAACTAGGCGTCAAAAAAGACATAGCTGACGGGGTCGCGTGTGAGAGAGAGCGAGAGGGAACGATGCCTCTCAAAATGGTTTTCTTCATTGTGGCTATATTGATGATGCGATCTGATCCAGATTCAATACTCTGATAGAAATGGTCATTCTCTATGATTCTGCGTTTTAGTTTTTTAGTTTTGTCGTACTATCAAAATTGTGTATGACAGAGATTTTAGTCCATTATGTAGGCGGAAAGGGGCGGGGCGAAAGTTTGAAATACACTTGTAATACAGTGATATCACAGGAATCTGGATACAAACAGATATACGCTTGGATACGCTTGTAACACTTCTGTCGCCTTCTAATGCCGCACAAAAAGTGAGTCCGTTCTATCGGCGCTCTCTTCACGATGTATGTTCTCGATCTCACTATCGGTATCTCCCACCGAGTGTATCGATGGTGCGGAGATACCGACGCGCGATCTATCATTTTCAAATACAGAGTTGCTTATGTGACTACTTATCTATCTAAACCA
This sequence comes from Drosophila algonquin, assembly GCA_035041765.1. Lineage (NCBI taxonomy): Eukaryota > Metazoa > Arthropoda > Insecta > Diptera > Drosophilidae > Drosophila > Drosophila algonquin. The sequence continues at coordinate 21,114 of JAWNKY010000709.1, read as the reverse complement.
GGGGTCGGCACGCAATACACTCACATGTTTTGAGCGTTAGTGTGCGAAGGCAAGAGACACGAAGCAACACGAAGGCAAAACGTTTCTTGCTTTGCACTGAAAGAAATGAATCCAGATAAGGAAAAATGTTTTGCGCCAAACAAAAGAAAAAATAATCATAGGAAACAAAAAATAGTAGGTAGTAATAAAAACACAAAAAAACAGAATCATAAAAAACTAAAAACAAGAAAAAAATTGTATTGACTTGCAACATATTTGCAAATCAAACATTGCGCCCCGCCATCCATATTTTCTAAAGAGAAAAAATCAAGTTCCCACATTACATTGAACATTTTTGTCAGTGTACAATTTAATTTGCGCTGAAAAATCAAAAAGTTGCGCAGAGTGGTCTTCAACATTTGACTTCTGAACGCAAACTGATTCATCTCTGTTCTCGCAACGCTGACGAACAGAATACCGAAGCAGCATGTGCATAGGGCCGAATACACACGACTCATTTTCTCTGCCGCCGCGGGACCCGAGCAGTAAGGCCGACGGTACTCGAAGTTTTTACGCTATGCGTGTGCCGACTGCGCTGCTCCGTGGCCTTTTTGCTATGCACTTGGGATAGGACGCTGCCGACCCCTGATCTAAAAATACTGCTACACTATTGATGCTGATCAAGAATATATGTACAGTGGCTCAAAGCTGAAACTGGGCAGTGTAAAATAAAAAGTTTAAGGTAATACAGATTTTAAACTAGAGGAAAAACAAAAAATGTTTAAACGCCAATTTGTTGTATGTTTTATCACATTTAAAAAAATAACTTTATTTGCTGATTAAATATTGCTCAGTTTTAAAAATAAAATAAAAACTTAAAATATATCTTAAATACAGGTCAAAGCTGAAACTATGCAGCCACAAACTAGTTTAATATTAGTCGAATAAAAGGTTAAAGAGGTATTTTAATACTTAGTATGCAATCCCTTAACCTTTATTACTGCTTTTAACCTACAATTCATGGAAGACACCAGCTTCCGAGTGCTTTCCGGGCTTATTTTGCTCCATTCCTCCAGCAGAGCTTTTTTAAGGTCGTTTTTGCTAGAAATCCTGTGTTTCTGGATGTTTTTCTCCAGCGCAGCCCACAAATTTTGAATAACATTTAAGTTTGGAGACTGGGCTGGGGGAATCATCAAGTGGGGGCAGTTCCAGATAAGCCAGGACTGTCCTATTCCGGACGAATGTTTCGGATCATTATCCTGGTAGAATCGGAAATCATGTCGGAATCCAAATTTCTCGGAGCTTTGGTGCAAGTTATCGGCCCCAAAACTTACCCAACAGGTAAAGGACAAAATGGGGAAGGAGTGCAGAGTGGAAACTGTGCGCCGGGCTCTGCGCAACCATGACTTCAATGCCCGAGTACACCGAAAGAAGCCCTTCATAAGCCTGAAGAACAAAGGGACAAGGTTGGCGATCGCAAAAACCGACTTTTACAAGGATTTGGTGTTCTGGAATACCGTAATTTGGGCATACGAGACCAAATTCAACCTTTTTGGGTCGGACGGAAGGAACTTTGTGTGGCGAAAGCCCAATACTGAGCTGGATCCCAAACACGTAAAAGCGACAGTCAAGCACGGCGGAGGAAGTGTCATGGTATGGGCATGCATGTCAGCAGCCGGCGTCGGAAACTTGGTGTTTATCGAGTCTACGATGGATAAGCACATGTACCTCAATATTCTCAAGGAAAACTTGCACGAAAGCTCCGAGAAATTTGGAATCCGACATGATTTCCGGTTCTACCAGGACAATGATCCGAAGCATAAGTCAAAAATAGTGCAGTCCTGGCTGGTCCAGAACTGCCCCCACATGATGAATCCCCCGGCCCAGTCTCCAGACTTAAATGTTATTGAAAATTTGTGGGCTGTCCTGGAGAACAACATTCGGAATCAAAGGATTTCGAACAAACAGGACCTGAAAAATGCTCTGCTGGAGGAATGGAGAAAAATAAGCTCGGAAAGCACTCGGAAGCTGGTCTCTTCCATGAATAGTAGGTTAAAAGCCGTAATAAAGGTTAAGGGATTACATACTAAGTATTAAAATACCTGTTTAACCTTTTATTCGACTAATATTAAACTAGTTTGTGGCTGCATAGTTTCAGCTTTGACCTGTATTTACGATATATTTTAAGTTTTTATTTTATTTTTAAAACTGAGCAATATTTAATCAGCAAATAAAGTTCCTTTTTTAACTGTGATAAAACATACAACAAACTGGCGTTTAAACATTTTTGATTTTTCGTCTAGTTTAAAATCTGTACGACCTTAAACTTTTTATTTGACACTGCCCAGTTTCAGCTTTGAGCCACTGTATATATGTACTTGATGATGTCGGAAACGTTTCCTTCTGGGCGTTACACACATCCACTATCACCACAAATCTAATATACGCCCCTATACTCTTTGAATAACGAGTATAAAAAAAGAGAAAGATGTAACGGACCGCGCGGTTTAACAAGAGGTGGAATATAAATCATAAATCAAAAGGCTGCAAATATACACTCTGAGTACTCTATGCTTATCGGGACTAGGACCGTTTGTTTACATACCAGAAAAAACTTTTTTGGTTTCCTTATGCAGGTTAGAAACTGCAATCCGAGCAGCTAAAATGGCGTAGTCAGCATGGTTGCAAGTTAAGCCAGCTGAAATTTCTGCAGCCAAATTGTCTAGCTCTTGCGTGGTTACACCACAATACAATCCGTTAATTACTTGAAGTGTAATAGACACCTATAAATGAACAGGTTTATTAGCTTGAATGTTGTACAGAGTTTTTATTTATGTACATACATTCATGGAAAAATTATTTTTATTAGCGTGCGTTTTTTGTGTATTTTTTTTTTAATTTTCTTTATTATTTCAATAGAAGGTGTATACAGTAGGGGAGTGTAAGGTGTCGTGGCGTGTAAGGTAATTGTGGCGGACTTGTCAAATCTGGCATGTAACGTCACATCTAAAACTTTGTATCACTGTGGGCGATGTCTTTTATCGTGCTGACAATTTATATGCAGTAGTATTAAAGAGGGGACGTGTGCGTTGAACTCTAAGTGATTTGTAATAAAAAAGTAGTGAAAAAATTTGTATTGGATATGTGTGTTAACAGTGACAAGAGTGAAGATTTTTTGAAACTTGAGTCAGGGAAGTATTCGGAACGTATATTTAGGCCTTTGCTAACAGTTTCTGATATTTTAAATTTTTTTTATTTTGCGATGTAAGACAGTGACAACGTCATATTTCCACCAATAGCTTGTAAGGTATGATGGCGGACTTTTCGTAAGCTATCATTTTTTAGCATGAGATTCAATTGTCTTTGACTTTTTGTGTACAAAAGTGTATAAGTTAACACTCAGTAGCGGAGATTTGCAATTTGGGCACCGAGTTTTTGTCTTTAGACAAGAAAGGAAAAAAGAGCGTCTAAAAGAAGAACAACATCGGAGCAATCCACAGGCAAAAGAGTGAAGTTCGAAAAAGAACTGATCGAGATTTTCAATATAAGTTCTTTCTTGTTCTGTTATTTTTCATTATTTTCAATAGTTTAAATAAATGATTTTAAGATCTAAATAATGTTTTAGTTGAAAACAGCAATCCGCCACCATACCTTACAATTTAAAAAAATGCAAAAATTCAATGGTTTGCGCGAAGAGCTGCAAAGTTGTATTCCATTTAAATTTTAGCAACCGCTTCTGACAGAAATATGCTCAATAGATGTCAGCAACTGCCTTTTTTTGTGATTTAGAAAAATATTGATTTTTGAGAGAGGGAGATGCAAAAAACAAATTGTCCGCCACTACTCCTTACACACTATTTTTCGGATTGGATTTTATTGGCCAAAGAAGTAAAAAATTCCTGCTGTATGAACATTTATTGTACACTGTATATTTAGTACGATCACTCGCTGTCCGCAGCAGGTATTGTGACCCAGATACTTTGGGTGGGTCTCGATCCGTTTGGCTCTGATGCCGTCATGTTTGGCCCATGATGTGAGGCGAGCCGAACGAGGCTTGAAAGCTTGCTTTTCTCATTTTCAATGTCTGCTTTTTCTGTATCTGTTTTTGTCTTGAATCAGATTATTTTAATGTATGGGTGAACATACATTCTCACGTGGTTTGCACATATTCCAATATGAGTCATGTACGATATATATTATGTATATTTACACATATGTTATTATATTCTATATTCAACAAAATTAATATCGAAAGCATGTACTAAATAACAATTATTCTGATATTTTAAGGCTTCAAAAAGGCTCCGCTCTAAAAATGTTAAAGTAAATGGTGACGTGAGTCCATAAATAAAAAAATCAAGCTTCGTTCGGCTCGAGCCATATCATAGGCGGAACATGACGACATCAAAGGCGAATGGATCGGGAGCACACCCCAAGTCTTTGGGTTATCAATAGCTAAGTCAGGACTTAGACTACCAGCACTAAACATACATTATATAGATGCACCAGTTCATAAAGCAGCGAAGCAGTAGCTATTGACTCCCAATTATTGTAAAGATTTTTCTTTTAGTGTTTTTGTTTTGTTTAAGCTAGATTACAATATGAAGTATTAATAAAAGTGACAAAAACAATAATTCTAGCGCATTTCTTTATAGATTTTAAACATTTCTTCTAATGAAACTAATGTCCGATATTTATTTATGATATTTATGTATATTTACAGTTTTTTTTGTCCTAAGTTAGAAAGACATGGTGTGCATAGGTATGAAAAACCCATCACCGTTTTTAAACCTGAACTAATGCTTTAGTGATAGAGATCTGATCAAATTTATTTTCAAAAACGCATACTACGAGTATAAATGTGCACACCTACAGTGTACCACTAATGTCTTCGTACAACAGACATTTTTTACTTCGTTGGCCGATAAAATGCAATCCGACAAAGATACGAAAAAAATTTAAGTGCAGTTTGTTGAAACCATTTATTAGCTATTGTTTAACATGTATTTTGATTCAGTAGTATCCTTTTTGATTATATAAATCAAGTTTTAACATAAAATTGTTAAAATTCCTATTAATTATAATAACTTTAATTAAATAATAGGTAATATTTTGTAGGATACCTTTTATTCTTTAGAACAGTTTTTAGGCGGTTTGGCATTGAATTAACCAATTTTTATGTACAAGACTGCTCTAATTTTGACCACTCCTCTTTTAAAGCCTGGATGAGCAATGGTTTCGATGATATACGGTGGCTCCATATTTTTTTTCGAGCATCACACATGTGCTCAATAGGATTGATATCCGGACTTTGCGGCGGCGTTTTTAACAAATGCAATAAATAAGCATCAGGTACATACTTGAGTTATATGCTGTATGTTTCGGGTCGGTGTCCTGTTGAAAATAGAAATCGTTGGAAAGATCGTTGCACTTGGATTCAACATTTTCCTTAGAATTTCGATATACGATCTGTGATCCATCACACTATTAATTATTTCTAAGTTTCCAACGCCGTTGGCCGCACTACAACCCCATTTTTTCAAGAGATAAATATTTTCCTGGCATATTTAGGCTTGTCTTGTGGAAAATCAAACTAAAACTGAAATAAATTCATCAAAATCAATGCAGACGCATTCAAAGAATTCGCATTACACACTTTAGAAAACATTATCGATCATGTTCTAACATGTCTAGCGTTTACAACAGAGGCCGGCAGCGTCCTATGCGGCAGACAAAATGAATCGTGCGTTTTCGGGCCTATGCACATGCGGCTTCGGTATTCTGTTCGTCAGCTTTGCGGCAACAGAAAAGAATCAGTTTGCGTTAAGAAGTCAAATGGTGAAAACCACGCTGCGCAACTTTATGATAATTCTGCGCAAATTAAATTGTACAGCTGCAAACAAAAAAAAATCACCACCATCACAAGCCATTTTTAAATAGTTTTCAAAGTCACATTTTTAACTTTAAGAAAACTTGAGGCACATTTTTAGAAATGGAAGACTCTTATAAACATAAGAATATAAAAAAAATGTTCTTCCTTTTTAACGCTTTTAAGTTATTTAAGGAAATTCATTAAGTGATCAAATTAGGCGAAAAAAATAATAGCACTTTTCAAAAATGGAATTAAAAACAAAAGAATGATCAAAAAATAACGAATTCATTAGTTAACTATTTTGAACTATTATTACTAAATCTATAATTATCATTTAATATTTAGTACAATGTTCTTTTTTGGCCATAACAGGCAGGCCACTCCAAAACGTTCACACAGTTTGCCATAACCCATTCCTTTGCTTTCTTGTTGGTGTGTTTGGGGTCCGGCGGACTTTCATATTTTGCATTACTATCTTCACGATATTCACTTACACGTGCTAATCCATGATGGTTTTTATCCAACCTATTGTACCTACTCCATAGTGGAAGAAGCAGGCCCATACCATTACACTACACCCTCCTTGCTTAATGGTTTTTGTGGTGTACTAAAGTTTGTATTCTACTTTCATTGGACGTCTAACGTATGATCGAGATACTTTTCCACCAAACATATCCACTTTTGACTCATCTGACCGTTGAATATTCGTCCATTGTTGGGATGTCCGATTTGCTTGAACACTGGCAAACTTCATGTGCTAAGTAATATGTGTCGCGTTTAAAAGTGGTACCTTTCTTGGGCTGGGACCCATCTTGCTCTGACGAATCCGTCTTTTGCCAGAAATAGGGGTCATAGATCGTTTTCGTCCGCGTGTTTCAGCATTTTCTTCCCACATATGTAGTTTAAGACGTTTTTAATCATTTTATTGGAGTATCATACCAATCGACCAACTTCTCAAAGTTTTTCCGTCTAATATCGTCCCATTGTAATGATTATTATTAACTTTTATGACAGAAGCAATGAAATATTAATCAAAACTAATGAATACGTGCCTTCTACAAAAGACAATTTTGGGAAATATAGGGACTTCACTAAGAAAATGACTAGTGGTGCTATTTTTTTCGCCATTTTTTGGGTCTTTAAGCAATATAAAAAAAATCAAAATTAAAAAAAATCGCAACATAATTCGCATTTTTTTCTATCACGAACAAAATGTATAGTAGTGGTGCTATTATTTTTTTTCGCACCTGTACACTGAAAAAAATTTAGTGTAGGAAGATGAATTTTTCTTTTTAGAAAATATGGATGGCGGGGCGCAATGTATAATTTGCAAATTTGTTACCGATCAAATGCGTATCAAGGAATTCAGAAGAGCAATAGATTTGAATTTGGTATCAAAGACGACACCCCAAAAAAATTTTTTTTATTGAAATATTGAAAAATTGTCTTGTTTTTAGTTTATGATGATTTTTTTATGTTTTCTTATTACTACGATTTTGTTTTTTCGTCTGAACAAAACATTTTTACTTACCTGGATTCATTTCTTTTAGTGCAAAGCAAGAAACGTTTTGCCTTCGTGTTGCTTCGTGTCTCTTGTCTGCGCACACAAACGCACTAAAGCAGGGGTCGGCACGCAATACACTCACATGTTTTTTGTGCGTTTGTGTGCGAAGGCAAGAGACACGAAGCAACACGAAGGCAAAACGTTTCTTGCTTTGCACTGAAAGAAATGAATCCAGATAAGGAAACATGTTTTGCGCCAAACAAAAGAAAAAACGAGGGGGAACGATCCGACCTGATCAAGATTCGGCAATCTGGTAGATATGGTAATTGCAAATCAAACATTGAGCCCCGCCATCCATATTTTCTAAAAAGAAAAAATCATCTTCCCACATTACATGGAACATTTTTGTCAGTGTACAATTCAAAGTTGCGCAGCGTGGTCTTCACCAATTGACTTCTGAACGCAAACTGATTCATCTCTGTTCTCGCAACGCTGACGATCAGAATACCGAAGCAGCTTGTGCGTATGCCCGAAGACACACGACGCAATTTCTCTGCCGCCGCGGGACCCGACCAGTAAGGCCGACGCTACTCGAAGTTTTTACGCTATGCGTGTGCCGACTGCGCAGCCCAGCGGCCTTTTTGCTATGCACATGGGATACGACGGCGCCGACCCCTGCACTAAAGACATGTGAGTGTCTGCGTGCCGACCCCTGGTTTACAAGCAAGCTTTTCCTTGCTGTACGAAAACTTTTGTGGAGTCAATTTTGCGAAATTTTATGTTAAAACTTGAATTATATAATCAAAAAGGACACTACTGAATCAAAATACATATATGTTAAACAATAGCTAATAAATGGTTTCAACAAACTGCACATACATTTTTTTCGTATCTTTGTCGGATTGCATTTTATCGGCCAACGAAGTAAAAAATGTCTGCTGTACGAAGACATTAGTGGTACACTGTATTTGCTAAACGAATCAAAAACAAATTTAATACAACTTACAGGGTCGACAAAATCCATATTTAAATTATAACACAGCTTCTGAATTCGTGAGGTAATTTTATCAAAATGTACTTCTTCTTGTCTTCCATCTAAAAACAAACTTTAAAACAAAAAATCTTACATTTGGATTCTTCGTTTACCTCGTTTGACAACAAATAATTTGGACGTTTTTAAATTTTTATTTTTTAACATTTTTTTCAAGGTATTTCACAATTGTTTGTTGTAAAAGTATCTAAAAATGGCGCCAAACTTTTAGAGATACCGTATGATTCCTTTTTCATTTGTAGCTGTTTTAAAATGACTCACAAGTGTCATTATACTATCTAATAATATCAAAATTATGATGCAAGTCAAGATAGCGTGCAAAGCTAGCGTCCATTCGAAACAACGGAAACTGAACTAATTAGCCACTGCTCACGTAGGACGGTGAGGGGATAAAATACAACAATTCACGAGCAACATCCCTCATCCACGAAAAAACAACTAATGATAATTAAAACAACAATTTTTAAATTATTTCTGAAAACGAATAAATTAGTGGAAAGTAAATGGCTACTTATGCATAAAAAATACTTAACAAAATTGAAAAATAAAAAAATAGACCCCTTCGGTTAACAGAACTTTGGCAAAATATACATTTTTCCGCATGACAGAACAAATAATACTAAATAACAGTTCGGACTGTCCTCACCACATGCGCGTAAAAGAACAGCTGAATTAGCACAGAATCAGCCAGATTTAATTCAAAATTACGGTGCAACAAATTATTTTGACCATTAGTAATTCAATTTGACCTCTGCTTCTCACAGTTTATCAGACATGTTAGATACACAGGTGTTACATTTAAAATGTGTTAATATTTTGTAATCACGCAATTTCTGTCGTCACTTCGAATCAAATCAAGCAGATGACTAACGAAAAACGGCATGTATATTTCGCTATTTTCAATCACTGATGCTCAATTTTCGGTGAAAGAATTTTTAGCACTGTTTTAGCGCTGATTATTTCTGCAGACTGATTAAAGTCAGCAGAAGTCTTGCCCCGAACGCGCTGTTCAGGTTCTTCACTTGAATATAGCAGAATCCAATTCTCACCAATAGAGCTCTTTTGTTTTCTCTCCATATCGTCTTTTGGTATTATACATTGTCGAACAGTTGTACCTTTTTAGAGAACCTATGTTCACATACGTAAATCCATATCTAAAAAAAAAATGAAATGGAATAAATTTTGAAGACTACTTATAAGGAAGACAAGAAGTATCGCATTGCATCTAATAGCCTTTTCCCGCACTGCACATTTACGGGGAACGGTGGGATTTATTTAAAAATGTGAAACCACGATTCCCACAGGCCACCATCCACCATCTACCATTCATGGAAAACACAGCTGACAACAACAAACAAAAAAGTGTGCTCCTAATGTTGTCAAAATTAATCAAAAAATATGGAAAATGTAATTATTTTTCTACTGTGGTTCCACAGCAACAAATGATGTTGCGAAAATTGATAGTGGCTTTCGACAAATAAATAAACTCAATGAGGAAGAATTTTTTGCAATGCCAATTTATTTTAATGAACGTAGGCCAAGAAGGGTGTGGATGGTTGTAAGTAAATTGCAATCCAAGAAAAATGTTATTTACAGGACAATGTTTTATCTGTTTTAGAAGCGGTAAGAAACTTTTTTTTTCGTCGTGGACTTCCAAATTTATTCCATTTTAATTTACTTCAGGAACAGATTTTCGTATGTGAACATCGGATCTCCAGAAAGTTGCAACGATTTGACAATATGTCAAATTTGAGCCTTGCATCGAAGCGTCGCCAATATTGGAGGAAAAACACAACAGCTCCATTCATAGGAATTGGGTTCTGCTTAATTGAAGTGAGCAACCTGAACTGCGCCATTTGCATTTATCTGCATATATGTATAATCAGATCTGTCATTGCAAAACAAATGAAATGGAAAAAAAATGCTTAAAACTTTATTTGATTCTATTTAGCTATTCGCATTCTTTTTCCGAAGGAATTTTAGCATCTCTAACTGAAAATTGAGCAACTGTTATTGAAAAAGCACCTGGCTCCTTGTCATTTTCTGGAGAATATCATTTATTTATGTCAGCCATTGTTTATAGTTCTAATTTCATTTTTGTTGTGAATGACAATTTTTCAGAGTTGTATTTAAAAACCATCGGCTAAGTATCGCATAGAAACGTGCGACTTATTAACATCCAAAATGGATGGTGGAGCTAGTACCCTCTGCACACTGAGCCCGTCACGGGGGAGCGTTGGGACTTTTGACAGATAGTGAAACTCCGATTCACACTGGCAATGGCTTTCGGTTACCGTCTAAAGGCCTGTATCCAGCACCGCGAAATTTTACTGAAGGGAAACTGCTCATTATTTCGGATGTGTGAAACTCAATTAAAATAGTGGGACCAAGAGGCTAAAAAGTGATTTGCCACTCTAATGAATCAGCTGTTTTGTAAACAATTGTGATTGTTCAATTAAAATAAAAAATGAGCTCTGAGGTCGAAGTTATTGTGTTGGTGGCGGCGTTTATTGTTGTTGAAAAACAGAAAGAAGCACAGCGCAGACGGAGGTGTCACAAATGTTGGGTAAACCCTTATTTACAGCAGTGGAAGGAAAGGGGAGGTTCCATAATGATGTGAGTATTCATATAATTAATATTTTTTCCAATTGCAGTGTCTCTTACACATTTCATAGTTTCAGTATATGCTGCAGAACCCTACAGTGTTTCACCACAACTTTCATATGGATGAACAGCAATTCAACTATTTATTTTCATTGGTGGAACCATTTTTATTCCACTATTCCACTCAAAGCTAAATTAGCAATTGTTCTCGAGTAAGTCCATTGCAAGACAACAAATATATGAAATACCTACTATTTAATCGTTTGTATTAGATGTTTTGCGACTGGAGACTTACAATGTCACGTTGGCTCGACCTGTAGGATTAGTACGCAACACTTGGGCCGCACTATTGATCTTGTTTCTGACGCTATCTGCACTGCGTTGCCAAAAACTGAGACTACTGACGAAGACATCGTCAAAATTCACCAAATTGTTCTGGACGATCGCCGAACCAAAGTAAGAGAGATAGCTAATAGCTAATAATAGAAAAAGTTTTGCTTTGATACGACTGCCGTTTTGTATTTATAAAAGTATATGTTATAATAATTTTGCACTGTATTAATTATTGCAATCACTTAGGACTGTTCGGATAATTAGCACAACATTTTTGCACTAATTTAGATGGACTCAATCGCAGTTTGTTTCGATTTATTTAATATGATCGCGCATTAAAATTGCGAGTCTTGCCAGCTCTTCCTTCTTCTTCTGTTTATGCAGACACGGCTGGATGGCTTCTCCAACCATGACGCATTGAAGACCACTTTGAGCATAGTGGATGTTCTTTGAGAACACGGATCACGATGAAACCTTTTGGTAATCCAAATTTTCCCTCGAGTGAGTTTTCGTGTCAACTTTTTACAATAGCCGTGTCATCCCCAACTTACAGTAACGACTCGTATATGGCAGATGAAGTGTAATGCGCGTAATGCGCTTGCCGATGGAGCCTGCATCGTCTGTAAATCAAACAGGCTAGCTTCGTTATCAAGGAACATAAGGTACTCATTATCGTACACCTGCTTTAGCAAGATGCTTCAAGGGTCTTGGAAAAGTTTTTATCCGTCACCGGGAAAGCCTTGACAGTGCCTAAAGCTTCGTTTTCTAAACAATTCAATGGTAGGCGGATTTGGTCTTTTAATAGAAATAAACAACGCTTAAGTTGACACGCACAATTCTTCGAGTTCAAAGAGCGATGCTAAGTCTGGGTCAATATCATCGATTTGCAATTTCAAAGAGAATGCGCGATCTATATATCCATTTTAAAAACTTAATCGAAATTCCAGCTGGAATTCATTAGACGAGATCTTGTTGCTTTGTACTGCTTTCGCTGTTCTGTCAATATCCCGTTTTTATACCCGGTACTCGAAGAGTATAGGGGTATATTAGATTTGTGGTGATAACGGTTGTGTGTAACGCCCAGAAGGAAGCGTTTCCGACCCCATAAAGTATATATATTCTTTATCAGCATCAATAGCCGAGTCGGTATAGCCGAGTCGATATAGCCATGTCTGTCTGTCCGTCTGTCCGTCCGTCCGTCTTCGTTAGCGCCTATATCTCAGAGACTATTAAAGCTAGAGCAACCAAGTTTTGTATCCAGTCAGTCAAGTTTTGTATCCAGTCTCCTTTGTGATCACACTACTCCAAGTGTATTTCGAAATTTCGCGCCGCCCCCTTCCGCCCCCACAAAGGACGAAAGTCTGTGGCATACACAATTTTGAAGATAAGATAAAACTAAAAATGCAGAATTATAGAGAATGACCATTTCTATCAGAGTGTTGAATCTGGATCAGATCGGATTATTAATATAGCCACAATGAAGAAAACCATTTCGAAAGTAATCGTTCCCTCTCGCTCTCTCTCACACGCGACCCTGTCTGCTTTGCCTATTCGTTTAAATGAGAGCCTAGATCTCAGAGACTATAAGAGCTAGACCAACCAAACTTTCAATCCAAGTTCCTGTGATATCAAACCATGACGAGTTTGTTTTAAAATTTTGAAACGCCCTCTTCCGCCCCCACAAAAGACGAAAATCTGTGGAATCCACAATTTTTAAGTAACGAGAAAACTAAAAACCCAGAATCATGGGAAATGGCCGTATCTAACAGATTGCCGAATCTGGATCATGTCGGACTATTATTATGGACAGAAGGAACAAATTAAATTTCAGTGGCTACGCAACGCCTGCCAAGCGCTTCTCATTCCCTCTCTCTCTGTCGCAAACACTTGTACGTCTCAAATATGTAGTTATACATGTCATGTAGAAATTTAGAAGCAGATGTAAAAAGCATATGCAAACAAAATTGAAAACATGTATAATATTCCAAAAATGATTTGACTTCATTTTTTGAAATATTATTTTTTGCCCAAAATTTAATTTGTCCCTTTTGCGAACATATAAGAAATTGTATAAATCGCAAGCTCATATATGTATGTATGTACATATGTGTGTACTGACTGAGTATCGGGTATAAGGTAGAGCCGCGGCCTTTGCCGCGGCTCACAACGTTCCTCCTCGTTCTTTTTATACCCGGTACTCGAAGAGTAGAGGGGTATATTAGATTTGTGGTAATAACGGATGTGTGTAACGCCCAGAAGGAAGCGTTTCCGACCCCATAAAGTATATATATTCTTGATCAGCATCAATAGCTGAGTCGATATAGCCATGTCTGTCTGTCCGTCCGTCCGTCCGTCCGTCTGTCCCTCCGTCTTCATTCGCTCTTATATCTCAGAGACTATTAAAGCTAGAGCAACCAAATTTTGTATCCAGTAGTCTGTGTTATTACACTACTACAAATGACGATCCAAGAATTTCATGGTTAACCGTGTCAAAAGCCTTACTATAATCTAGAGGGGTCAGAAACGTTATATTGTCCGAGTCCAATTTTTCTCTTATACGTTCAACTACGTTTATTATTATTTATTGCTGTTGTACAACTTCTGCCCACTCGAAAATCTGATTGCTTATTTGTCAAAAGTTTTTTAGTTGTCAAGTAATTTGACATCTGATGAGCCATAATTCGCTCTAAAATTTTTGACAAGTATGGTAGAATGGAAATTGGCCTGTATTTATTGATTGATTTTGGAATTGGAAGTATTTTAGCTACTTTCCAAGAATCAGGAAATACGGATTGAGTCAACGCCGTGTTGTATATGTAGGTTATGTACGACAATATGTTTGGCAAAAGCATTTTTATGAATTTCGGATTAATATCATCAATTCCAGTGGCATTTGACTTAATCTTTAACATCGATTCGAGGACATCTGACTCAGTTACACATGAAAAATTAAAACTATTATCACAGGTTCCATTATCACAGAAGCAGTGTACATCATCACAGTTACTATAGAGATTTTGAGGCACGCACTCAACATAGTCAGTTTTAGTCACTTCAAATTCTTTACAGTCTAAAAAAATTCTATTAAGTTCGTCAGGATCAATATCACAGATGCGCGGAGTAGTGGATTTACCAACACCCAGTTCTTTAATATACGCCCATTTCTGCTGATTCGCTTCCATTTTTTAAAAGCGATATCACGTTTGTTAATTAATATTTTAATGTTCGAATTGAACCAGGGATTTCCACGAGGGTTGACCGTTTTTGTCACCAGCGGAATCGATCTGTTATATAGATACATTATATTATTTTGTAGGACAGTCAGTTGTGAATTAATATTAGCATAGTCATAAATAGAGTCCCAGTCACATGAAATAAAGTCAGCACTTAACAAGGCATAGTCAATGTTTCTAAAATTTCTATAAACTATTCTGCTTTCAGTGAAGTCGGTATAAAAATTATATGTCAAGAATATTAGGTCGTGTTTCGAAAACATTGGCATTGATAGTTGGCTGTAAGTAGAAATTTTATGACAGTCGGGTACAAAAAATAAGTCAAGTAAGGTATCACAGTGATTTGAGAAATGCGTGGGTGCAGACGAATTTACTAACTTTAATCCCATAGATTCTATTTCGTCCGATAATTGCCTTTCTCGCAAATGTCCCTTTCTCGGACATTGCTGTTGAAGTCCCCAGCTAATATAACATCTGTATAGGCAAGCGACATGGTAGACAATACGTCAGTTAAATTTTAATATTCTATATATCGATGAGGTCTATACACACAGCCTATTAAAATTTTGGAAGAATGTATTGTGCTTGTGACTTGAACAAATATCCACTCAACTGCACTTTCACTTGGGTGATTACATACAAGTATAGCATTTAAACGTTTACTTACATATATAGCTACACCTCCAGCGTGACTATCTCGATCAGATCGAAACAAATCATAAGCAGTACACTCTACTAACAAATTACTAACATGAGACGAAAACCACGTGTCTGACACACATATGACATCAATATTGGACTTGACAAATATATACCTAAATTCCTCGATTTTCTTAGTTAGACTTTGGGCATTAATATGGCATGCACGCAGACCTTCCCCTTGATTGCCAAGTATTCTTAGCATTGTATAGCTGCTCGAGCCGGACGACCATGCATTATCATCCATAATCACTGGAATAAAAACAAATTAGAGAAGACAATCCAAACACCACTGTTTTAAGAGTACGGGGAGATGATGTAAAGAGAGTGAGATTCCTAACAGAGACTATTACAAGATGAGTAGAAATATTAAACCTAATGTGAGACAAAGTAGAGGACAAAAATTAATTCTATTCTATCGAAAATTACTCCGCCCAGTTCCAGTTCTCCAGATGCGGATTGAGTCGCCACCTCAGCAACAGCTTCCACTCTCTGTAGGGCACAGAGCTCAGCCATGCTCTTAAGGCACACAAATTCGCCGCGAACACTCTGCCGAACGTAGACCATTGCACGGCGGGTGAAGACAGCCGACAGATCATTACGCTTCTTCATCTTCATTGTCTCTCTGAAGATGTCGTAGTTAATTTTAGAGAGCTGCTCGTGGATGTAGAAGGGTTGTTTGGACTGGATTCCAAACAACTCCAAGCTAAGTGGCTGCTTGGTCTGTTGTCGATGCTCTCCAGCCCGTTGCAGCAGCATGATTTTGTCACGCCTGCTATCAAATTTTATGATAACAACGGGATCTACAACGACATTCTGTGCATGGTCTCGCACCTTAACCCGAAAAATCTCCTTCACTTTTGGTGTTGGTGTGAGGCCTAATGAATAACAGAGGCTGTTGAAGAGAGTCTTTAGGTTCTCCTCTTCCATTATGGGCACCCCATGCGCTCTGACATCATTTGCAATGCTTGCTTCGGCATCTGCATCCTCTTTGGCTTGGAGTTTCGCCTCCAGTTCCTCCACCTGACTGCATAGCGCACGAATTTCGCAGCTTCCATCCTCAAGCTTCTCTATTCGTCGGCCAAGCAGCTCTACTTCCTCCGAAAGACTATGAAGTCTAGCATCAAACTTATCTGCCATCTCACGCAGAATTCTTTCCTCAGCTTCCCTCACGCTGCAGCTGATGTGTTTCGCCTGCTCATCGAATCGATTATTAATTAGCTTGATCAGCTGCGGCGAAAGCGTATCTGAGATGCCACCAGATCTTAAGTCCAGCGACGAGTCACTGCGGACGCGCATTGCTGCGGTTTTTGACATCCCGCTTTGCCGTTTAACAGCGGAGCAAGGTCCAAAAGAGATGCACAGAGAGAGAGAGCGTAGGTTGAGAAAGGGAGTAGGCCTCAGAGCGAACACGAAGATCAGCAGTAGTTATTTGCACGGCGAACGCTCCAGCAAAGCGACGAAGCGATGAGCAGTGCATATGCAATGCAACAGATGAAGTGCACGAAACGGTGAGCGCAGAGAGCGGAGATCCAGAGAGGAATGGGCAAAAGCAATAACAAATAGCTTGCGCGTCTTTAAATTTATTTATTTATTTATTTGCTCAACCTGCAACTACCGAATCACTGATATTCAACACAATTATTGTTCAGTTATGACAAGCTCCGAGATATACACAACTATTGGCAATTAATGTCGAGTGAATTCAGAGTAAAAGCAGAAAATGCAGGAGCGAAGCGGAAAGACGACCGGCTGTTAGAACTTAGCTTCCTGACACCAAACAGAATAAGACCGTACTGTATCAGTCTGCGGATTTTAAAGATTAAGAGACAAAACGAAGATATATGAGAAAACGTCGTCGAATCAGAAGTCAAGATTATAGCCGAAGTTTGGCAAGAAGGAACAGCAAACCAGTGCACAGTCCAAAAGAAAGATATAAAGAAGGAGAAAGCGAATCCACAACAGCTAGTCCATAGAATGTATAATCGTGTATTTAGGGATATTTGGATCGGGAATGGTAAAAAACACGGTTCAAGCACTCAATGGGAAACGAAATTTTGTATGTCTTCTTCCACTATTTTGCAGCGACTTGCTCTGCTTTTCAAGGAGAGACCCAACGAGAGAGATAGTGTGCTATCGAAATACAATTTTATTGCTTTGGCTTCTCTAATCCGCCACCCATCTTCACCCATCTATCCGCTTACTTTGCCATCAGCTGGGCGATAGTATTCCCTCTATATACTCCAATCCCACAATAGTTTTTCAACAGATTGATGTGGCGTGGGTAATGAAAGGGATCCAAGATAGATAAAGGCGTTCAACCCAATATTGATCATTATAATGATATTCAGAACTCTATCCCTGGTTCGTCGGTAAGTCGTGTAGTTAAAGGAGACATTCGAGCAGATAATGAAAATAGAAGATAATGGAGATTTGTCGTCAGAAGTCGATCTTTCCCATTTAAGCGTTAAGATGAAAGAGGTAGTGAGGCAAAATAATTACCAATTATAATTCAGTCAAGTCGACTAATTGTCCAGTAGAGATGAAGATCATACTCGTGTAAGAAGTGCCATTGTTCCAGTGACCGAGACGGTTGTCTCAAGACGAACAGGAAATGATGGATTTGTAAGTGAAGGAGTGGTTGGAAGAACAAATCATTCGAAATAGTGTTTTGGAATACTCTTCTCCTATCATGCTCGTTCCGAAGAAAGACGGCAAGAAAAGGTTATGTTGTGACAATAGAAAGCCCAACCAGAAGATTATACAAGATAGTTTCCTGACGACAGTTATCGATGATGTGTTACATAAATTGCAAAGTGGAAGGGTATTGATAATACTCAATTTATGTAACGCATACTTTCACGTCTCCGTAAAAAAAGAAATTGCAAAAATGTAATCTTTTGCTACCCAGAAGGGCCAATACGAGTTTAACTTTGTACCATTTGGGATCAATAATTCGGTAGCGGTGTTCACGCGCTATGTACATATTTCATATTGATTTATATTTGGCAGATCAGTGAGGATTAAAAGTAAACTGGGCTAAGTGTCAGTTTTTACAACGTAGGGCTCTTTTCCTGGGATACATTATAGAAAACGGGACGATGAAACCGTCAAAAGAGAAGACGGGTGCAGTTGAGAATTTTCCATTGCCATGAGACAGAAAGGCAGTCCAATGATATTTGAGTCTCACTTCATATTTCCGTAGGTTTGTTTTTCGCCACGGTCGCTAAATCACTTACAAATCTATCTATCTATTATTCTAAGATAGTTGTGGAACAATTGGCGTCGTTTGAACAGCTTAAAGTTTCCTTAATAAATCGACCGGTTTTGGCACTTTTCAAGTCGAAATGCTAATTGTGATGCTAATAAGTTTGGTTATGGAGCCATTTTGTTACAAAGAAGTTAAACATTTTCACACAATGAAGTACATGAGCAGAAAGACTACGCCGACTGAAGAGCGTTGAAAAAATGGAAAGTATATGTAATGGGGATAAAGATAAGGATTGTTACAGATTGCAAAGCTTTGCAAAGACAATGAAAAAACGCGAAGTTCCACTAAGAGTGGCTCGCTTGCCAATATTTTTGCAAGATTTTGAGTTTGACGTTGAGCATCGGTCAGGCGTCAGAATCAAGCATTTCGATTCACTGAGCAGAGTACATTGTCCTCTGTTAGAAGATTCGATTAAGATTTACAGAATGCGCAAAACTGGACGAATGCATAAGCGTATTAATGAAGGTGTTAGAACAAGGAAGGTATGATGATTTTTATGTGCAGTATGGTACTTTGCATAAATATCCTACTAAGGAGCTCATTGTGGTATCGTCCAGCATGGAAAGGCAGATTATTCTTATGGTTCATCGGGGTAGAAAAGACTTCTGATCTAATACAGAGGTTGTGGTTGTACCCCGACGAAGTTCAGAGGAAGGAATACGTTGCAAAGGCAATCAGAGTTGTTTGGAAATCTAAAGCGGGTTGTTACTGACCGAGGAGCTTCTTTTACTTCAAACGTATTTAAGGAGTACTGCGAATCACAAAATATATAGCATTGCTACGGGAGGGCCGAGAGGAAACGGACAAGTGGAGCGTCTAAATCGGACTGTCATTTCGTTTTTTACAAAGCTGTTTTCAGAAGATCCTACGGCATGTTACAATAACGTCGGTAGGGTACATCAATTTATAAATTCATCACGCCCGAGAAGAACGAAAGTGTCTCCAATTAGGGTAGGGTAGGTAGGGTCGGTCCACACAAGTATCGATATGAGAATTGGGTTTCAATTCAACTCAAATCGGTAGAAATGTACGAAAAACCAGTATAAGTCCCCCCACATACATAATTACCAAAGACATGATTCATGGCCCACGCGGTGTTCTTTATCGCCTTGCATGAAAGATGGAAAATGTACTGAGCGTTTTCAAAATCTTTGACCAGAGAGACGAACACAAACGTCACAGACAAAGTGCTTCTACTGTCGATTATTGTTGGTTGATGTCAGCGGACCATGGCCTTTTCAAAATATACGCCAAGTAAATGGACAGCAGTATCCAACATATGTACATATAAAGAGGCAGGCATCGCTCTCAGATTGCTTGAAGACGATAATCACTGGGACGATATGCTTGCTGAAGCAGCATTATGTTGTACAGAAAAACACGTCGTGCAAACTCGAAGAACTATATTAAATTTGTAGTGAAAGTGGATGTGAATAGAACCCAGAAGGAAGCGTTTCCGACCCCATAATGTATATATATTCTTGGTCAGCCTCAATACCCGAGCCGATATAGCCATTTCTGTCTATCCGTCTGTCCGTCCATCCGTTTTCATTAGCGCCTCGATCTCAGAGACTATAACCACAACTATTGGTTGCTAGAGCAACCAAGTTTTGTATCCAGTCTTCAGTGTTATCACACTACTACAAGTTTATTTCAAAATTACGCCCCGCCCCCTTCCGCCCACACAAAGGACGAAAGTCTGTGGCATACACAATTTTGAAGATACGAGAAAACTCGTAACTATCAGAATGCTGAATCTGATCATGGAAAATTACCGTATCTACCAGATTGCCAAATCTTGATCAGGTCGAACTACTATTATAGCCAGAAGAAACAAATTAAATTTCAGTTGCTACGCAACGCCTGCCAAGCGCTTATTCATTCCCTCTCTCTCTCGCAAATACTTTTATGTCTCGAATATGTAGTTATACATGTACATGTAGAAATGTAGAAGCAGATGTAAAAATCATATGTAAACAAAAATGGAAACATGTATAAAAATTCCAAAAATGGTGTGACTTCATTTTTTGAAATATTCTTTTTTGCCCAAAATTTAATTTGTACCTTTTGCGAACATATAATAATTTGACAAAATCGTAAGCTCATATATGTACATATGTATGTATATACTGACTGAGTACCGGGTATAAAGAAGAGATCACAACGTTTCCCCTCATTTTATATATTGAGTCTGAAGTTAATGAAGAGTTCTTAAATGAAGATAGAATTGATTTAAGTTTAGAAATTCAGAGTCTACATATATAAGCACCAAGTAAAATGGCATTTACACTTAAAGATATTCGGGATTCTTTGGTGAAGCTTGATGGTAGCCAGTATAATGATATCATTATCAACTATTGGCTTACTTTGAGAGGACGGCAGAGACCTTACAACGGAACGCGTTGCAACATTTCATAGAAGGCAGTTGCTGAAAGATATGATGAAGATATATGAGAAAACATCGTTGAATCAGGAGTCAAGATCATAGCCGAAGTTTGGCAAGAAGGAACAGAATGTTAAGGCAGATGGACCTACATAGATGTTTCGAGGTGTGCAGGGAAAAATCAT
>JAWNKY010000703.1:0-16132 GCA_035041765.1 Drosophila algonquin | reverse complement strand
TTGCTTTGGCTTCTTATCTGTTTGGGGCGGGGGAAGATGGGAAACGAGCGACAAGAAACTGTAACAATTTGAATAGTTCTTTTATTTGATTCTCTTTTCCTACTGCATGTGGGGACAGTACAATGCCCCGAAGCGGGGGCGCTTCAGTAAGAGCATCTTTGCTTTTGCATTATGTGAGTTCTTGTAATTGTTTTTTTGCTTTGGCGTACGCGTCGTTGTTGTTGCTGCCTGTCAATGCTTTTACATATGTACATACACACATAGGTGGAATGGAAGAAGGGGAGTGCGTGGACGACGAAACTCAGCTTGACCATAGAACAAATATTTTAATGTGAAGAGTTATATTTGGTTCCCTCTCTTCACTGCGGGTAATGGAAGTAGAGAAGGGCAGACAATTAAAAGCGCACCTTTGCTGAAATAATCTGAAAGCGGCTTTTTGCAATAGGGGTTTAGTGTTTGTTGTTGTTGTTTTGGTTTGTGCTCTGTATGGGGAGCGGGAGAAAAGCCACGAAAATTTGAAATAATTTGAATATTTATTACTACCACTAACTCCCTTCCTAGTCTTAAATTACTGATACTCCTACATCTTTCCCGTAATTAGTAATTACTTTTCTTATTTAGTTAGATTAGTTCTACTTTTCCTCGAACACTAGTCTAACACCTATCTTTCCTGCATGTCCGCGATCGGTTCGGTTTGCGAGTCGCGCGTTATGCGGCAGCGCCCCTCGGTCGGTTGGGCGGGAGGTGGGCTGCGTTCTTGCCTGGGATCCGCGCGTAACAGCCATTGGCTGGTGTTGCTTGGGCCACTTGATGGTGCAGTCATTGCGTCCTAAAGACAAAAAAAAAAAGAGAAGAAGACTAGGCCCCCAATAACTCTGCCAACGAATCAGACCATTGCGCCACATTTGCCTTTCCGCTCTACCTCTACCCGTACAAAAAACTAGTAAATTCTATCTTAGTGACCTATCAGAATGTTCGAGGCTTACGTAGTAAGCTCAGCATTCTTTTCCAGGATAGTGTCGCATTTGCATCCCACGTTATTGTGTGTACCGAGACCTGGTTAAAGCCGGACATTCTTAGTTCCGAAGTTTCGGCAGGTCGGTACACAACTTATAGAAAGGATCGTTCGTCTCGACGTGCAGGAGGGGTTCTGATTGCTGTGGACTCAAACTTCACGTCGGAACTTTTCACAGTCCAGATCCAGCAGGAACTGCAATTTCTGTGTGTAAGACTGATTCTTCCCGCTTTCTCAGTTTTTATAACTTATTCGTATATTCCACCTTCTTCGGATATCGCAATTTACGAGCAGCATTTGTCCGCCTTAACCGCCATTTCTTCCTCGCTACCTGACAGAGATCACATGATAGTTCTTGGAGACTTCAACTTGCCAGGAATTGTTTGGTCTTCGGCAAATGAGTCTAATAGCCTGGTACCCATGTCACGACATGACTTTTTTGACGGCTTGATTGACCTGTCTATGTCTCAAGTTAACCATGTTAAAAATTATACCTGAAGATGCCTACCATCCTACTTTTGAAGTGTCGCTCGACCTAAGACGAACTGTATTGTCAGGTAGTCTACCCGAATGTGTCCGCTGCTTCCGTAAAGCCGAGTTTACGAAGCTTAATTACCTCATTAGGGATTCGGAGGACGTTTACTGTGGCTTAAACTATTCAACCTATCCATAAATTCTTCATGCTTTCCCCCGATATGTAAGGAGTCCTTTATACGCCATAAGAAAGATAGCAAGTCTGACGCAATGAACTATAGAGGTATATCTAAGTTATCCGCTATTCTTAAAGTGTTTGGGAAAATTTTTACTCCTCACCTGCAGCACCTATGCAGATCACTTATATCTCCAGCTCAACATGGATTTGTAAGGCGGAGATCTACCACTACTAATTTATTGGAGTTTACCTCCTTTATATTTAAATGCTTTCAAGGTAATTTACAGATGGATGTTGTTTACACCGATTTTAGTAAAGCGTTCGATTCTGTAAACCATTCCCTCCTAATACGAAAGCTCGCCCTAGGGTTCTAGGGATCCCGCCCAATCTCCTGAGATGGATCTCTAGCTACCTTTGTTCTAGGTCTCCAAGAGTCCTTTTCAAAAACTCCCTGTCCTCACCAGTTATGGTGACTTCGGTTGTACCACTGGGCAGTCATCTAGGCCCCTTACTCTTTACATTCGTTGAAAATGACCAGCCTTCTGTATTAACATACTCTCGAGTACTAATGTATGCGGATGATGTTA
The DNA here is from genome assembly GCA_035041765.1 of Drosophila algonquin. Taxonomy (NCBI): domain Eukaryota; kingdom Metazoa; phylum Arthropoda; class Insecta; order Diptera; family Drosophilidae; genus Drosophila; species Drosophila algonquin. The sequence goes on along the minus strand of JAWNKY010000703.1, from coordinate 13,878 downwards.
AGCTCTGTGTCCAGTATAAGGACATTTCTTTTCAATCCAGGTTGCAGTCCGATCTCGATAGATTTCAGTCTTGGTGTTGTGCAAATTTATTAAACCTTAATGCTTCAAAATGTAAAGTAATGACTTTTCATCGCTTCATCGCCTTTCTGGCTCCTTACACCCTTTGTAGTGGTTCTCTTGAGAGAATTACCCGGGTGGATAATCTTGGTGTTCTATTATATCCCAAGTTAAAGTTTTCAGAACACATTTCTACCATGGTGAATAAGGCCATGGGCGTCCTTGCATGAACCGTTTATGGTCCTATGCTCGAATTATAATTCCCTCTACCATATTATATCTACTACTGACTCCCTTCCTAGTCTTTAATTACTGATACTCTTATATCTTTCTCTTAATTAGAAATTGCTTAGTTTTTTAGTTAGATTAGTTCTACTTTTCCTCGAACACTAGTCTAACACCTATCTTTCTTGCATGTTCGCGATCGGTTCGGTTAACGAGTCGCGCGTTATGCGGCAGCGCCCTAGGTAAAAGCGATAGAATCGCAAAATCTAAAACAATGTAGCGGGTTAAATGCAATGTGAGGGCGTACTTTAGAAAAACAGCAACACAAATACACAACTAACAGACGTACAAAATTTCTTCAATCGTCTTCTAAATCTATCTTTCCTCTTTACTTAACAATCTCATGGATATTTAAATATTCATTAATTCTTAATTGGTTAAGACTGTCGATTAATTTATAATTTTGTTAATCTATATAGTTATAATCCACATGTTGACTCCACTACTTTCTCGCTGGGATAGAATGAGCTTCGAATCAATGGGTTCACAAAGTGAACATTTCTGATATGTCAGCTATGACGGATGAAAGCTGGACAGGAGCCGACCAGCCAATGTCCTGTGAGGAATTTTAATATCACAGGGTGATGGCCTACTACACTACTCGACAAAATTCAACTTTTTTTCCGCTGTCGCCCAAAATGACTTTTTCTGATAGATTTGGAGATTTAAATTTTTTTAAGGATAATGGTTTTTTTTGCAGGTTTAGTTTTTTTTTAGAGAATTTTTTAAATATTTGGTATTATTTGTCATAGGTAGTGCTTATATTTTTCACATAACTTAAGTTTCCTACAACTGGTTTTATTGAACTTTGCAGTTTTAAAAAGCTGAGAACTTGTAGCTGCAACTTAACGTCTGGAAGATATTAAGCTTTCAAATTCAAATTTCATAATTTTTTTCGGTTATGGTTTTTTTTCAGGTTTAGTTTTTTTTTTAAGAATTTTTAAAAAATTTGGTATTTGTTGTCATAGGTAGTGCTTATATTTTTCACATAACTTAAGTTTCCTACAACTGGTTTTATTGAACTTTGCAGTTTTATTTATTGCTTCAATTTTTCGCATAACTTAAGTTTCCTACAACTGGTTGTATTGAACTTCGCATTTTTGAAAAGCTGACAAATGCAGCTATAAATCCGACCCAGACACTTTGTAGCTGCAACTTAACGTCTGGAAGATATTAAGCTTCCAAATTGAAATTTCATAATTTTTTTCGGTATTTTTCCCCCGAAATTTTGACTTAGAAAGCTCAGGAGAAGTCGAAAAAAAAATATTTGAATGCCTTGATTTTTGGTTTTACATAGACACATTTTTTAAGCGTCGTTTACGGTATCGCTTATCAGAATATAAAAATAAACGGCTAAGTTATAACCGTTTGGCCCAAATTTCATTTTTGGCGTATGTTTTTGAAAAGAAAAGGATTCTAACATTTTAAAACTTATCTATCCAGATAATAAAAATTGAAAAAAACCTTCCGTAAACTGTTACAGTGTACAGTGTAAGTTAGGGGTGTATTCACAGGTGTTTTAGGGGTGTATTCAGAGAAGAATTTGAGAGAGAGAGAATTTGAAACAGGCTGAGAGAGTAATCAATTAAGTCACCTAGGGTTTAAACTCCATTCAAATTTTTGTTGGAGTGAATTTCTGAGACACCACTGTATATGAAAGCTGATCAACGATCGATCTGCAACACTTCGGATCCCGAAGCTAACCTTTCATTATTGTTTCATACTGAAAAATGTATCAGTTTCTTTGTTCTTTAAAAAGCTTTGCAGCTGACACAATTTCAATAATATTAAATTAAAAAAAAAAAAAACCATTTTTAAAATTTCAGACAAAATTCCTGCTCGCTTGGTGCTGTATTTTCTTTCATGGTCTGGTTTTCTTGTATCATTTATGATGCGTAATGATATGAATTTTGCCTTGGTTGCCATATACCCAAATGATAATACGATCCAGAACATAACTAATACGTCGCATACAAATCCGGTAAAGTGACTCTTAACATTTTACACAGAGACCTTCTAAATATGATTTATTTTTAGGGAGGTGGTACTGAAGACCAAACATCCATAGTGAAATCCGTTATAATAAGTTCATTCTATTGGTGTTACGTACTATCCCAGGTTGCAGGCGGAGTTGCCACTCAAGTTTTTGGAACCAAGTGCGTATTTGGATGGTCACAGCTGGCAACTGCTCTTTGTAGTCTACTTATTCCGTTGGCAGTAGAATTAAATTATATTGCTGTTATTGTGTTACGTTCTATTCAGGGGTTTGCCTCTGGCTTAACTTGGCCTGCTATGTACGCCATAGTGGGGTACTGGATACCACTTACAGAACGTTCTCGTTTTATGTCAAGTTTTCAAGGATTTAGTATTGGAATCGGCTTAACATATCCATTATGTGGATTTATATTATCACAGTTTGGATGGCAATATGTTTTTTATACTACGGGTACTTTAGGACTTGGATGGTGTTTATTATGGTACATCCTCGCTTTTAACACACCTCGTGAACATCCTCGTATTACTAAAGAAGAACTGAATTACATTGAGCTAAATGTTAGTAAAGAGGTTACTAATACAAAATTAAAAGTTCCATGGCCGCAAATATTTAAGTCTTTGCCAGCTTGGGCAATCGCAATTACAACATTTGGAAGAATATTCCTGCACTATATTTTTATTGTAAATGGACCCACATTTATGGGAAAAGTCCTAAAGTTTAACTTTGAAAAAAATGGTTTTCTATCGGGAATGCCTTTTATTTGCTCATACTTCTCATCGGTATTGTTTTGTTATATTGCTGATAAATTTATATTGTACAAAGTCTTAAATCTTACTAATGTGAGAAAATTATTTACAGCATTATCACAGATCATTCCAGGGTTATTAATATACTGTATAGGATATGTAGATAATATACATCTTTTATTATCAATTTGGTTTATAGCAGTGATATTTATAACGGCATCCTATGCAGGAGCAATGGCAAATATAATTGACTTAGCACCGAATTATGGACATTCTGCTGCCGTCTTAGCATTCTGCCAAACCATTCATATGTCAGCGTCTTTTATTTCACCATTAACGGCTGGATTTATTGTAACTCAAGAGGTAATTTCTAATATGTAAAATAATATATAAATCGTTACTTATAAAAAATATGTCTTTTTAATGTTGCGGTTTAAGTCAACTTCAGTGAATATAAGAAAAGCTGTTGTTTTATAAGCGTCATTCATCAAATCTTGGAAATTTGTCGGGACGAACAAGCTTGGGCGGAGGTCAGTGTAAAGAATGGGTACAGTAACTGCAAATAGTTAGTCTTGGCTTAGAATTGCAGATTACTGCGGAATCGGATCGATTCGGATTACCGTTTCCAAGAAACTTTTGATAGGCACGATGATATTTATTTTTTGTCTTTGCAAAGTTTTGGTATCAATATAATTATGAATTTTTTCCCCTGTAATTGCTAAGCTGTTCACCTTTTTTAATAGCTGTTGAAGTTTTACTGTTTTTAAATCAGAGCGAACCAAATTACCAACTGATAGTGGTTTAAACCAAGACAAGTCTAGACTGGAAAAACTGTACGGAAGAATGTGCAAACTGTAAGCCTACACAATTTTTAAGGTTATGTTCTACCATTTTTTTCCGGGTAAAAATACATAATAAACATGGAAGCTAATATTTATATTTTACTGTCCGTACCTTTAACTTTATGTTTACAATTTGAAAATTTTCACTAATATTCGTTTTTGCTCAAGCAAAGACTTATCAACAAAGGTCCATGATGTTATATGAATCAAATAAAAAAAATTTTTAGTTTTCGAAAAATAAGTTTATATAAGCTAGTTTGGCCGTTTGACACATTGTACGACGGTCCGCAATGACCGGGACCTTTGCAGAAAATCTTTGAAGAGGACGGGATAGAGCGAAAAATGAATAGCGTAAGAGCAGCTCGGGGCTGCTACTAAGCCGAGCCCGAACTAAAGAACGGGTTAGAAACACAAAAGAACGGCCGCTGCCGTACGTAAGCATATGAGGAGGAAAATGCTTATGTATAGTGGGCAATGCAAATTGTGAAAGACAATGATGATTTAGGCTGCACCATTGGCTATAATTTCATTTTTTGGGGACTAAATACCGGTCTGAGAAACCCGACAGTATTATTGCATAGATAAACTAGCAAATAATGGCATTGCGACGCAGGTGATCTGCAAACATATTGACTCTTTCCTAATTCGTTTTGCTTTTTTTTGCTGGCAGCTGATACACAGTCCCCGATCTCTAATTTATTATTACTTTTGTCGGTTCAGGCAAACAGATTTTATTTTTAATGTTCATGGATGGAAAATAATGATTATTTTGGGTTTTTTTAGTCGAAAAAATCATCGACAATAAATTTCAAGTTTTATGGACAATCATAAATGACATTGCACTGCTCGACAAAATTGAACGTTTTTCCCAAACAGTTTCAATTAGAAAAGTAAACTAAAAAAAAACCATAATTCCTTAAGAATTTTTAAAGTTCCAAGTCTATCAGAGAAAGTCGGTTTGGCTTACAGCGGAAGAAAAGGTTAATTTGGTTGCCTAGTGTGATCTGTGAGTTTTATGTTACACTAAAAATTGCGAATTACAGTATTTAACACGACATTTCCGCTGTCGCCCAAAATGACTTTTTCTGATAGATTTGGAGATTAAAAAATTTTAAAAGTATCTTTTTGTCTAGGTTTAGTTTATTTTTTTTAGAATTTTTTAAAAATTTGATATTTTTCTTCAGAGGTGGTGCTTCCATTTTTCACATAACTTAAGTTTCTTATAACTGGTTGTATTAAACTTTGCAGTTCTAAAAAGCTGAAAAATGCAGCTAGAAGCCGGCTTAGACACTTTGTAGCTGCAGCGTAATGCCGTTTGGCACCATCCTAAATGCCATTTTACCGTTAAAAACTGTTACAAACACAGATTTTTTTGTATTTTTGTAGGAAAAAAACGTTTACACGTCGACTAACGGAATTTATCGGCGAAATTCGGCATATGAAGTTTTGATCAAACTGCTGCATGTTGGTCGTTTATCCATCGATTTTTATAAGCGATGCCTTAAACGACGCTCAATAATGTGTTTATCTAAAATATTTCTGAGTTTTTAAAGTTCAAATTTCGGGGAAAAATATCGAAAAAAAATTATGAACTTTAAATTTGAAAGCTTAATATCTTACAGACGTTAAGCTGCAGCTCCAAAGTGTCTAAATAGGCTTATAGCTGCATTTGTCAGCTTTTTAGAACTGCAAAGTTCAATACAACCAGTTATTAGAAACTTAAGTTATGTGAAAAATGGGAGCACTACCTCTGAAGAAAAATAACAAACTTTTAAAAAATTCTTTAAAAAAAAACTAAACCATACAAAAAACCATCATTTTTAAATTTTAAATCTCCAAATCTATCAGAAAGTCATTTTGGGCGACAGCGGAAATAAAAAGTTGCATTTTGTTGAGTAGTGCTATTTTTCATTACGATGGTGGTCACCTTATTCTATTCGAAAAGCAATTTATTCGTGAGAAATATTTGACATTATATATCTACTTTTTACTCACGTATTATGTTATTATTCACTTTCACTCACCGCGATGGAACGTTCCAAGAAATAGACATTTTCGAAATAATCAACAGAAGTCGTGTTCGTACTTTTGTTTTATGATACATAGGGACCAGTATAATTAGAAAATGATCAAAAACCCCCGAAATGTAAAATGAAATGTGGTTTTTACGTGGTTTTGTATTTTGTACTATATATATATTAGAGCGTGGTACACTAGTCAATGCAAGCAACAAACAATATTGTGATTTTACTCTACTTGTTTAACAATGACTATGCTACATGGATTAAGGCTAATATAGGGTTGCGTAACCGATCAGACTTTTTTACCGAAAACAAAACAGTACTTGTCAAGTTGAAGATATCAAGAACTATGATCTTTACCTTATAGCGAGTATGAAACTCTTTTTATGGAGGACAGGTGCCACTTGTATATTGAGATAACCAAAGAGGTTGGAACATATGAGCAAGTAATAAAGATAAAATAGCCGGGATGAGTAAGTTGTGCACACAGTAATTCCAGGTCTTGTTGAACCCGGTTGTGAAATATTTCCAAGTGGAGTTTAAGTCCACTGCACTTAGAACCACTCATTGGTCTGATTTTGATTCTGAAGAGTTATGCGGTGCGTATACTGCTTTTTAGCCTTATAATTGAATTGAGTAGGCGAAACGTGAAATAAAAGTGTGCCGCTTTGGTGGGAACTTTACTATTGGGTTTGGCACCACACGCCTAGTACAATGATGGCAATGTCCGGTGGCCCGGGACGTCAAATTTACTACAAGGATAGGGATAATCTACATCACCAGCAGCTGCTGCGCTGAAGGATTAGCCGGATTGAAAGTCCCGTGGATTGGAGTAGAAGCTTTAAACTGCTGAACTGAGTGCTTATGACCAGGTTACGATCATATTGCTTCTTGAAACCCACGATAAGCTTTTTAGAGCACCGATCGCATGTTGTTAGGTTTTGGCTTTGGTGATAGGTAAAAGCGATAGAACCGCAAAATCTGAAACAAGATAGCGGGTTAAATGCAATGTGAGGGCGTACTTTAGAAAAACAGCAACACAAATCTAAATCTATCTTCTAAATCTATCTTTCCTCTTTACTTAACAATCTCATGGGTATTTAAATATCCATTGATTCTTAATTGGTTAAGACTGTCGATTAATTTATAAATTATTAATTTTATTAATCTATATAGTTATAATCCACATGTTGACTCCACTAGAAGAAAAAAAACATCTGAAAAAAAATACAAAATGTTTAAAAAATTCTTTAAAAAAAAACTAAATCTGGAAAAAAATAAAACATTCTTTAAAAATGCTTAAACATCCAAATTTATCAGAAAAAGTCATTTTGGGCGACAGCGGAAAAGTCGTGTCGACTAGTGCAATTAGCTTGATTTAGTGATCCAAGAGGAATAGACATTATCGGTTGATGATTAGGTCCAATACAGTGCAAAAGATTTAGTGCCCTAATTTGCATAAAAAAACCTAATCAAAAATAAAATAATTTCGAGATGTACGATTGTGCAGCTGTTTTGGTGTTTTATAGATTTTCAGAAAACGAACTATTACAATCTCCAGAGCCCCTTTCTGCGTACCTAATGCACAGCAATATATTTATATAAATCTTAGATCATAGAAAAAACATTTACATTCTACATAATAAAAAAATACATGTATATTATTAAACACAGCATTAAAACTTCTAAGTGTCATTGTTTTTTTTAGGACTCCATCGATCAGTGGCGAAGCGTTTTTGGAGTTGCTGCGGCTATTTCCCTATTGACTTACATTGTATATCAAATATTTGGAACAGCAGAAATTCAGACCTGGAATATAAAACCACCCAAAATTGACCATTCCGACGAAGAAACTGAAATTTTTCCAAAATCAAACCGAGAGTTCAAAAAAATTTCTGAGCCAATGTGAAAATTATTTACTTAAAATCCTACTTGTATCCTTATAATATTGTTTAACCTATTTTCGCAAAAAAGGATCTGTTACATAAATACAATATATATAAATATTTACTTGATCAAATCAATGTTTTACGATTTATGTTCATTGCATATAGTAATTATTATATGTGTAGGTGGAGCAAAAATAATAATCCGATGTTGTTTTGGTTCTATTTACCTATTTTATGAATTAATATCTTCGATTTGTATACCCATGTGTTTATTATATATCTTTATTCTTGATTGTTGCTTAAAGTTTAACTATGTTCAGTTAAACTGTAAGGGAAAAATTACATGACACTACTCAACAAAATTCAACTTTTTAGAGCTATTTTTCACATAACTTAAGTTTTTTATAACTGGGTGAATTGAAGTTCTAAAAAGCTGACAAATGCAGCTATAAATCCGATACAGACTTTTGCAGACTTTAGCTGCAGATTAACGTCTGAAAAATATTAAAGTTTCAAGTTTCGTAATTTTTCGGGGCAAAAGCAAAAGTTAAAAAAAAATATTTCGTGGTTAAAATTTTTGGTTTTAGATAAACACATTTATTAGGCGTCGTTTAAGGTATTCTTTGTAAAAATCGATGGATAAACGGCTAAGCTAAAGCCGCCCAAACATTCGTAGGGGAGTGTAAGGTATCGTGGCTTGTAAGGTAATGGTGGCGGACTTTTTATAAGGTATAGTGGCGGATCATTTTTTAGCACGAGTTTCAATTGTCTTTGCCTTTTTGTGTACAGAAGTGTATAGAAGTCCTGAAGACCCATACCATCCCACACTTTCAACTGATTTCCTGTTGCCTTCCTCAGGCCCTATATAGTCATTTATTAGTCCTTCAAATATCTTTTATTTTAAGAAGGCTGATTTTCTCTCCTTGAATACTGCGCTATCTCAGATAGATTGGTTATTCATAGACGACTTCCAGACGATTGAGTCTGCACTAACGCAGTAATATTTATAGTACTAAGATGGAAAAATCTTTCCCACGTATGTTTCTTTAGTCACCCCCTCCAGAGATCTTTCTGGTCCTATCTGGTTCACCCCGAGATTAATAAATCTGAGAAATTCTAAATCCCGTATGTTAAAGAAGTTCAAAAAATCTGGTTTACAATCAGACTTTTCTAAGTACTCAATTGCAAAGTCGAAATTTTCCTTATTTGGTACTTTGTGCTACAATAGATACTTGACCAAATGCAAGCTTACCTTTAAACGCGACCCTAAACAATTCTTCTGGTTTGTTAACTCTAAACGTAAATCTTCTCAATTTACTTCATCTCTACACTTAAATTGTAGTTATGCTGATAACGATGGTGATATTGCCGACCAGTTCGCTTCCTTTTTCCAACGTTGCTACTCTGTCCCTTCTATTCACCTTCAGTTACTCATATTCTATCCCATTAAATAGTTCAAGTTGTATCTGTTCCCCCTTCATCGATTACGTTGGTCTCTTAACCAATTTAAAATTGTGCAAGTGTTTGTTCTCTACTGGGCCAGTCGCGGTTCCGAGCGCTGCTGTTAAACTTTGTGCAGAATCTCTTTGTGTGCCTCTCCTAAAACTTTTCAACTTGTCTCTCGAGACTGGTGACTTTCCCACCGTCTGGAAAGAATCCTATATAGTTCCCTCTCATAAAAATGGATCTAAATCTGATGTCTCTAACTACCGCTATATTTCCAATTTATATGCATTCCTAAACTCTTCGAAAAAATCATTACAGCTCAGCTCCAACATTTTTGTTGTTCCATATTCTCTGAATCTCAGCATGGATTCGTAAAACGTCGCTCAGTTTGTACCAACCTACTTGAATTTTCCACATTTGTAACTGCTGGATTTGCTAAACAGTGTCAAACGGATGTCGTTTGTATACCCATGTGTTTATTATATATCTTTATTCTTTATTGTTGCTTAAAGTTTAACAATGTTCAGTTAAACTGTAAGGGAAAAATGACATGACACTACTCAACAAAATTCAACTTTTTAGAGCTATTTTTCACATAACTTAAGTTTTTTATAACTGGGTGAATTGAAGTTCTAAAAAGCTGACAAATGCAGCTATAAATCCGATACAGACTCTTGCAGACTTTAGCTGCAGATTAACGTCTGAAAAATATTAAAGTTTCAAGTTTCGTAATTTTTCGGGGCAAAAGCAAAAGTTGAAAAAAAATATTTCGTGGTTAAAATTTTTGGTTTTAGATAAACACATTTATTAGGCGTCGTTTAAGGTATTCTTTGTAAAAATCGATGGATAAACGGCTAAGCTAAAGCCGCCCAAACATTCGTAGGGGAGTGTAAGGTATCGTGGCTTGTAAGGTAATGGTGGCGGACTTTTTATAAGGTATAGTGGCGGATCATTTTTTAGCACGAGTTTCAATTGTCTTTGCCTTTTTGTGTACAGAAGTGTATAGAAGTCCTGAAGACCCATACCATCCCACACTTTCAACTGATTTCCTGTTGCCTTCCTCAGGCCCTATATAGTCATTTATTAGTCCTTCAAATATCTTTTATTTTAAGAAGGCTGATTTTCTCTCCTTGAATACTGCGCTATCTCAGATAGATTGGTTATTCATAGACGACTTCCAGACGATTGAGTCTGCACTAACGCAGTAATATTTATAGTACTAAGATGGAAAAATCTTTCCCACGTATGTTTCTTTAGTCACCCCCTCCAGAGATCTTTCTGGTCCTATCTGGTTCACCCCGAGATTAATAAATCTGAGGAATTCTAAATCCCGTATGTTAAAGAAGTTCAAAAAATCTGGTTTACAATCAGACTTTTCTAAGTACTCAATTGCAAAGTCGAAATTTTCCTTATTTGGTACTTTGTGCTACAATAGATACTTGACCAAATGCAAGCTTACCTTTAAACGCGACCCTAAACAATTCTTCTGGTTTGTTAACTCTAAACGTAAATCTTCTCAATTTACTTCATCTCTACACTTAAATTGTAGTTATGCTGATAACGATGGTGATATTGCCGACCAGTTCGCTTCCTTTTTCCAACGTTGCTACTCTGTCCCTTCTATTCACCTTCAGTTACTCATATTCTATCCCATTAAATAGTTCAAGTTGTATCTGTTCCCCCTTCATCGATTACGTTGGTCTCTTAACCAATTTAAAATTGTGCAAGTGTTTGTTCTCTACTGGGCCAGTCGCGGTTCCGAGCGCTGCTGTTAAACTTTGTGCAGAATCTCTTTGTGTGCCTCTCCTAAAACTTTTCAACTTGTCTCTCGAGACTGGTGACTTTCCCACCGTCTGGAAAGAATCCTATATAGTTCCCTCTCATAAAAATGGATCTAAATCTGATGTCTCTAACTACCGCTATATTTCCAATTTATATGCATTCCTAAACTCTTCGAAAAAATCATTACAGCTCAGCTCCAACATTTTTGTTGTTCCATATTCTCTGAATCTCAGCATGGATTCGTAAAACGTCGCTCAGTTTGTACCAACCTACTTGAATTTTCCACATTTGTAACTGCTGGATTTGCTAAACAGTGTCAAACGGATGTCGTTTGTATACCCATGTGTTTATTATATATCTTTATTCTTTATTGTTGCTTAAAGTTTAACAATGTTCAGTTAAACTGTAAGGGAAAAATGACATGACACTACTCAACAAAATTCAACTTTTTAGAGCTATTTTTCACATAACTTAAGTTTTTTATAACTGGGTGAATTGAAGTTCTAAAAAGCTGACAAATGCAGCTATAAATCCGATACAGACTTTTTGTAGCTGCAGATTAACGTCTGAAAAATATTAAAGTTTCAAATTTCGTAATTTTTTGGGGCAAAAGCAAAAGTTGAAAACAAATATTTCGTGGTTAAAATGTTTGGTTTTAGATAAACACATTAATTAGGCGTCGTTTAAGGTATTCTTTGTAAAAATCGATGGATAAACGGCTAGGCTGAAGCCGCCCAAACATTCGTAGGGGAGTGTAAGGTATCGTGGCGTGTAAGGTAATGGTGGCGGACTTTTTGTGAGGTATAGTGGCGGATCATTTTTTAGCACGAGTTTCAATTGTCTTTGCATTTTTGTGTACAGAAGTGTATAAGTTAACACTCAGTAGCGGAGATTTGCAATTTGGGCACCGAGTTTTTGTCTTAAGACAAGAAGGGAAAAAAGAGCGTCTAAAAGAAGAACAACATCGGAGCAATCTACAGGAAAAAGAGTGAAGCTCGAAAAAGAAGAATAAGTAATATATATAAGTTATAACAATATAAGTTCTTTCTAGTTCTGTGATTTTTCATTTTTTCCAATAGTTTAAATAAATGATTTTCAGATCTACATAATGTTTTAGTTGAAAACACCAATCCGCCACCATACCTTACAATTTTCAAAAATGCAAAAAATCAATGGTTTGCGCGAAGAGCTGCAAAATTGAATTCCATTTAAATTTTAGCAACCGCTTCTGGCAGAAAATGCTCAACAGAAGTCAGCAACTGCCTGATTTTGAAATTTAAAAAAATATTGATTTTTGAGAAAGGGAGATAAAAAAAAAAATTGTCCGCCACTATGCCTTACACTCTCCTACATATGTATTTTGCAGTTTATTAAGTTTTTAAAGTAACAATTTCGAAAAAAAATACCGCATAAAGATTATTGAATTTGAATCCATAAGTCTTTCAGACGGTATGTTATCATTTTTTTTGTTTTTTTGTTTTTGTTTTGTTTTTTAATGTATTCTACATTTCTACATATGTGTACATATATGTACGGTTTCCTGGCTATAATAATGATCCGATCTGATCCAGATTCAGAAATCTGATAGATACGGTCTGTTGAGCTACTGAGCTTCTTCAGCAGCGTATATGGGAAATTTAATTAAAAAACAAAAGGGTTTGGATTCAATGTATGTGTGTATATTGTTTATGTGTTTATGTTCAATTTGGTTTCTTAGCGAAAGAAATACGAGACGAAAAGTTGGCGGTATCACGTTTGCGCACGACGATGATCAAATTTTGAGTAAAAGCTGCTTCGAAGATGTGCCTCCCACGCAGCTCTTGTTGGACGACGAACGATGAAGAAATGGCGATGTTGCGATAAAGAGTGCAGGGCGACAGCAAGCAACAAATAACTAAGAGAGATGCTCTCTTTATGCTGCCGCGGGCCGGCGCTACCCCGAACACGGTCAATCTCTATGATTCTGCGTTTTTGGTTTTCTCGTATTTTAAAATGTGTGGATTCCACAGATTTTCGTCCTTTGTGGGGGCGGAAGGGTGCGTGAAAAAACTTTGAAATACACTTGCATTGAATTAATATCACCGGCGCTTGGATAGATAGTTTGTTTGCTCTAGCTCTCTGAAAACTAGGCGTCAAAAAGACGAACGAGCAAAGCAGACAGGGTGGCGAGCGAAAGAGAGCGAGAGGAAACGATGCCTTTCAAAATGTTTTTCTTCATTGTGGCTACATTAATGATCCGATCTGGTCCAGACTTAACACTCTGGTGTCACTCTGATAGTCATTCTCTATGATTTTGCGTTTTTAATTTTGTTGTATCTCAAAATGGTGGATGCCACAAATTTTTGTTCATTTGTAGTGTGATATCACAGAAGTCTGGATAAATTTGGTTGCTCTATCTTTTTAAGTTTTTGAGATCTAGGCACTAATAATATAGATATATCGTAGCGGATCTGTTGTTTAAGGAAAGTGATTGTGTTTTTTACTTATCTCTGGTGTTCCTAACCGATAGTGCAAAGTGTTTGATATAAGTGCATACGCATCAAGCCTACTTTTGTGTATTATTTCCAATTTTCAATCCTATGGTGAACTCCTACCTTCTCTACACTTTCTTATTTGCAGTCGTTTTGTTGTTGCTAACTCTTGTGCGGTTCGCATGCTCTCCCTGAACCGTTCTCTGTTTTTATCTACCGGCTGCTTCCACATTGGCTCGCACTGGCTCCTCAGACAGCGCTTTCCCATCCGGACCTGCCTCTCGGGTAGAACCAATCTGCCTTACCCAACAATCATATGCCCCTCTTGACCGCTCTACTCTTC
>JAWNKY010000699.1:0-35178 GCA_035041765.1 Drosophila algonquin | reverse complement strand
ACCGGATAACGAAGGTGTATCGAGTAATTACCTAAAAACTGATTTTCCACGTCTGTCGCTGGCAAAATTTAAAGAAGGCGTATTTGATGGCCCCCAAATTCGAAAACTACTAAAAGATGATGGATTTTTAAATATTTTATCTAGGAATGAAAAAGCCGCCTTGAACTCATTTCGACTGGTTATTTTATCTAGGAATGAAAAAGCCGCCTAGAACTCATTTCGACTGGTTACAATAATTGTTCTTGGTAACAGCAATACGTTAATATTTTTCAAGACCTAATTAAGAATTATGAAAATTTTGCAGCCAACATGTCACTAAAAATCCATTTCCTGCAATCCCACTTAGACTTTATCCGCCAAACCTTGGAGACGTGGAGATGAATACGGAGAGATTTCATCAACAATAAAAACCTATGGAACAACGGTATCAAGGTGTTTGAAATCAGAATATGTTGGGCGACTATTTGTAAAACTCTCATAAAATAATCTGACTCCAATGACAAAGGACGAAAGCCAAGCAGTAACTTGGTTTGTTCATCACAACAAAATATTGTAGTAATTAAATTTAATTAATTAAAAATTCATTATTTTATTAAAACTTACTGAAAAATACTGATGGTTGTATTGGGTGAAGCTATATCTCAGCTAATTACACTAGTCAACACGACATTTCCGCTGTGGCATAAAATGACTTTTTCTGATAGATTTGAAATTTTGAAAAATCTAAGAGCACATTTTTTTTCTAGGTTTAGTTTTTTTAAAAGAATTTTATAAAAATATGGTATTTTTTTCAGAGGTAGTGCTTCTATTTGGTTGTATTGAAGGTTTGGTCAAACCGTTGTAACTTAGCCGTTTATTCATCGATTCTTACAAACGATAGGTACCTTAAACGACGCCTAATTAATTAATACCGAAGAAAATTATTAAATTTGAAAGCTTAATATCTTCCAGACGTTAAGCTGCAGCTACAAAGTGTTTGGATCCGGCTTATACGTCTTACAAATAATTATATGTGAAACATGTTTTTATATGTTTTTATTGGTGGGATCTTATCGGCTACTGAGCCGATAATCAGCCCCACCGGGTCTGAGTATTGGCTTTGGCCCTTTATTTTAATTATTTGATATGTAATTTTACCCTTACAGTTTAACTGTACATTGTTAAACTTTAAACAAAATAAACAATAAACAATACCCGGTACTCGAAGATTATAGGGGTATATTAGATTTGTGGTGATAGTGGATGTGTGTAACGCCCAGAAGGAAGCGTTTTCGACCCCATAAAGTATATATATTCTTGATCAGATTCTATAGCCGAGTCGATATAGCCATGTCTGTCTGTCTGTCCGTCTCTCCGTCCGTCCGTCTGCCCGTCTGTCCATCTGCATAAGCGCCTAGATCTCAGAGACTATAAAAGCTGGAGCAAATAAGTTTTGTATCCAGATTCCTGTGATATTACAAGTGCATTTCAAAATTTCGCCCCGCCCGCTTCCGCCCACACAAAGGACGAAAATCTGTGGCATGCACAAATTTTAAGATACGAGAAAACTAAAAACGCAGCATCATAGAGAATGATCATATCTATCAGTGTGTTGAATCTAGATCAGATCTGATTCTTAATATAGCCACTATGAAGAAAACCATTTCGAAAGTTATCGTTCCCTCTCGCTCTCTCTCACACGCGACCCCGTCTGCTTTGCCTATTCGTCCAAATGAGCGCCTAGATCTTAGAGACTATAAGAGCTAGAACAACCAAACTTTCTATCCAAGCTCCTGTGATATCACTTCAATACAAGTGTATTTCAAAATTTTGCCACGCCCCCACAAAGGACAAAAATCTGTGGAATCCACAATGGTAACAAATATCAATTAAATGTAATAAGGAACTTAAATTTAAAGTAGTCTTCGTAGTAAATATATATATATATGTGCATATTCAAGTTTTCTTTTTTTAATATTACTAATGAATTATCATTAGTATAGATATTTTTAATGGTCAACTCTATGAACTCGCTGTCCAGAAGAAGCCGAATATAGACGAATATAGGTGACTTTCCTCTGTAGCAGAACGCAGCCCATATCATCACAGTGCCACCTCCAAAACCTCGCTTGCAACAGGATCGCCTATGCTGTCGCATATTTCGTCAATATTTTTTTCAGGACCATCCAAATTAAACTTATTTTCATCACTATAATTGACATTATGCCACTCATCTCCCCAAAGACGGTACTTATCTGCAAACTCCAAGCGAGTCTTCATATGCCTCTGTAAAATCTTTGGTTTAGGCAACATAGAGGTATACTTAAGTAACTTATTTTCGTGTATAATTTGAACTATACGATTATTCGTTATTTTCAGACCCATATGATCCTTAATTTGTCCGCTACTCATGAAATAAACCAGAGCAATTACATTAAGTAAGTCTAACAAATTTTTGCAACCTAACTTCTTTGAAGGCACATTTTTGCGATCGCCAACCTTGTCCCTTTGTTTTTCGGGCTTATTAAGGGTTTCTTTCGGGGTAATCGGGCATTAAAGTCATGGTTGCGCAGAACTCGGCGCACAGTTTCCACACTGCAGGCCTTCCCCATCCCCACCTGTTGGGTAAGTTTTGGGGCGAAAGCTTAGGATTTTCCTTAATTTTCCTGATGATTCGTCGCTCCTCATGCTCAGTGTTGGGCGCCGTTCTGCCCATTTCTCCTATCCGATTTTCGCGGGGAAAGCGCTCGATGATGTGCTGCACAGTTGATGAGCTCAGATTCACCAATTCAGCTATCCGTTTTTGAAGTGATCCAAGACGAGTTTCCGTTGCTCCATCGTTGTCCGTTTACCTTTTGTTGCTTGTCACACTCCAGATCCAGATTAAGACTAGTCTCATTAGAAAGGATTAGCCTATTTATACCAAAAATAAGCAACATTCTGCAAAGAACCCAGGTTTTATGACTCGCAGGTGTCTAAAAAGGGACTGCACCAAACAAGCTCGTACCTCTTATTGGGCTACTGTTTTGCATAATACGAGGGGGGTATCGACTAAGTAGATTAGTAGTCCTAGCTGCAAATCACAACTGAAACTCACAACTCACAACTGAAAGCTTTGATCTTCGGCTGCAGCTTTCTTCTTCGGTTGCACTTCAGTTGATCGTGGCTTTGGTTCTCGGTGCGTTGGCCAACGCACCTAGGCGTTCCATCATCGTTTCATTCATATCATCTTTCATCTGGGCTGGCCACTTGTTTTTTAGATGGGAGTGTGGGAGCCGAATTTGTTTACTTGGGTATCTATGATTCAATTTGGTTGTGGAAACCAAATTATTTATTCTAGTAGCTTGGAATTTAGGTGATTTCCTGTTGACAGCTTACGATTCTTATCATATCGCTTATCGTATATGTACATAATACGTGTGTAGGTGTAGGGCATTATGGATATGTTACTCCCCCGACATTTCTCATTACCCTGTCCTCAGGCGCCTACCTTTAATTTTTTTACCTAATAATTTTACCCTTTCTTCTTCCTCTTTGGGTTTTACATGTTTAATAATTATGTTTTTGGGTATTTTCTTAAATTTAGTGATTAAATATTCAATTATAATTATTATAATAAATGCAATTATAACTATTGTTTGTAGTACATTATACAATTTTGTATGCTCTATATTTAGTGTTCTGCTGGCATAACATATCGGTTTATGGTCTTGCGACAGATCAGCGCCTATCGCCATGTTACTAGCGTCTGATGTTACTGAAAACATTTTATTAAAATCTAGGTAACTGAGAATAGGGTCTGAGGTGATGAGTACTTTTAGTCTCTCAAATGCCTCGACGTATTTCTCCTCCTTAGAATCTATGACGGCTCGTTTCTTCAGCTTGAGTGTCATAGGCATTGCTATATTTGCGAAGTTAGGATTGAACTTCCTATAGAAACCACATAGTCCTAAAAATGACTTAATCTGTTTGGCTGTTTCAGGTATTGGGAACCTAACTATTGCTGAAATCTTGTTTGGATTCGGTATTATTCCCTCTGGTGTGACTATATGACCAAGGAATTCGGTTTCCTTCTTCATAAATTTACATTTATTCATTTGCAATTTTAGGTTTGCGTCCCTTAACTTTTCGAATATTTTTCTTAAAGATAACAAGTGTTCATCCAATGAGGTGGAGAAGATTATTATGTCATCTAAGTACACTAAACAATCGGTGAAGATCAAGTCTTCCAATAGATTGTTCAAGCATCTTTGGAAAGTTGCGGCTGCGTTTGTCAGCCCGAATGGCATCCGAGTGTATTCGTAATGAACATGTTTTGTGGAAGAAGCCTTACAGTGCTTTTTCTTCTATAAGAGTGAGAAAAAGGAAACCAACAATGTTTCGGCAAACATTGCAGAATATCAAAGTATCGAGAAATTCTGTTGATTTGGGAAAAAGCAAACATACCCACACAAAAATTTCAACATGTAAAGTAAAAGCTTCTAAAATATTTGAAAGAATGGCAAGTCCTTACAAAAAAATAAAGCCAATCGAACTTGCATTGCAGAAAAAATAGAATCAGCTTGGCAAGAAAAAATCGAGGCTCTGTTTGATGTAGCACATGCTAAGGTTTTAAACCTTCTAACGATCGAAGAGGATAAAACTTTTTCTAATTTCGCAAAGGAAAAAGCAATGTGGGAAAAATGGTTTTATTGATAAAAAATATGGTAAAAAAATATCTAAAAAACTGGACAGACAAGAAAGGGTTAAAATATTACATCACCGAGAAAAGATGCGAGTTCAAAATCAAATCTTCACTTTCGTCGGAATCAAATAATACCTCCGAAACAGCTTTCAAGAAGCACAACAGATGCGTCCTCATAGACCCAAAGTGGGAAGAAAGAAAATTGGCCAAGTTGAGTTAAAGAAAAGCGGCTGTCGTTTTAACTTCGACGCTCAAAGTGCAGGATGCGATCCATCTCAATATAACGTAAGTACAAATACTATTCGACGTCAACGAATTTTATATAGAGAAAAATTGGCTTTCAAGAATTTAAACCAGAATGTTCATTGACTGTTCACTAGGACGGAAAAATGATAGAAGACATAAGCGATGACGAAAAAGTCGGAAGACTACCTATTTTAGTATCAGGATAGCTAGTCGATCAACTTCTTGAAGATCGGGAACAGCAGCTGCTGAAGCAGTTTTCGAAACAATACCTGCTTAAACGAAGAGATAGAGTACATGTTTTTGGATACAACTGCTTGAAATACAGGGCTTAGCAATGGCGCTTGTATTCTGCTGGGAAAAAAATGAAAGGAGTTACTATGGCTGGCCTGTCGTCATCATGTTTTGGAAATTGTTCTTCAAGCGGTAGTTGACCTATCTTTGGGGACTTCCTCTCGACCTGACATTTCTATTTTCAAACGATTGAAGAGTTTCTGGAAAAATGTAAAGAGAAATGACTACAAATCGGTTCCATCTGATTCAATGCTATGTAATCTCTTTAAAAGCAACAAATATTGCTGCATCAACCAAGAAATGATTACAAGGAATTACTTTAACTCAATATTCTTTTTTTGGGAGGTACGCCTAGAAAATATTTATCGATTAAAGCACGTGCTGACTTACAACGCGATTCCTTGAAAATCTTTATATTCAGGGATCAATTTACTATGTCGCAGCGTTCCACCGTGAGCCGCGGCCTTTGCTACTTTATGCCCGGTACTCAGTTAGTATATATATGAGCTTACGAATTATGTATTTTATTAGGTATATGTTCGCAAAATAACGAACTAAATTTTGGACAAAAAATAATATTTCAAAAAATTAAGTAGAACCCTATGGGAGATTTTTATATATCAAATGTTATCTGTTTCCATTTTTGTTTTCATATACTTTTTACATCAGCTTCTACATTCTTCTTCATAAAAGTAAAATTGCTTCGGCGGGCTCCTTATAGTCATGGAGCAAGGACCCGTCGACATAGTTTTTGTCCGGGAGCCATGGATTGCGTCAGGCAACTCAGTGGCTGGACTAAAGTCCTCAAAGTATAACCCCTTTTATACAACATAGGTATGCAGGAACAGAACCATCGTACTCGTACGAAAGGGAATCCATGTTCACCTTATGTTTCATTACAGCTTAGATGACCTGACAGTGGTGATGCTGGAAAGCGGGGAGAAGCGCCTCTTAATAGCTTCCTGCATATGACACACGACAGTCCTCCACCAACCGAAGAGCTAAGGAGTCTAGTGGAAGAAGCCGACTTCAAAGACT
Source organism: Drosophila algonquin (assembly GCA_035041765.1). NCBI lineage: Eukaryota > Metazoa > Arthropoda > Insecta > Diptera > Drosophilidae > Drosophila > Drosophila algonquin. Next base: position 28,940 of record JAWNKY010000699.1, on the reverse strand, counting down.
ACCAACTACGCATTATTACGGACGCAAATGCCCACCACAGTCAGTGGGGAAGCCTTGATATCAACGACCGAGGTGAGATACTCTGTATACTATCGACCAACATTAAAGTAGCAAACATGGGAGGAGGGGAAGAATACACCTACGTAGGTCCCACCTCATCAAAAGTGCTAGATCTTACTCTCGTAACGGGAAAGAGTACCACAGTATCTGAATGGGGAGTCTTCGAAAGACCATCCTTCACAGATCACAAACTGGGAAAAGTTCAGAAAGACAGTTAACTCGAAGCTCGCGAATCCAGGGTCAGTGCAATCTGCGGAGGAGATAGAAAAGTCCCTTGAGTTTCTATCCAAGGATCTACTAGATGCCTACCACGCATCATGCCCACCCTAAAGAACGAAAAAGAGGACTAAGCCACTCTGATGGAACTGGGACCTCTCCCTCCTAAGAACCTCAGGGAATTCTTCAATAGTTCATAAAAGAGGAATACAAGACTACTCAGGAACTACAAGAAAGAAATACGCAAGGCACAACGCTGCTCGTGGAGGAACTTCTGATCCAACATCAAGAAGGTGCCTGAAACGGCAAAACTCAGGAAGCTGCTTTCAAAGCAACTTACCACACAGAGTCAGCTCAAGCTAAATAACGGACAATGGTCAGAGAGCAGTGAAGACGCCCAGACAGCACTAATGGAGGATGACTTCCCAGGATGCACTGAGGTCATTGTTGCCGCAACGCAACAGGTCCTAGCAGCAGAGGAACAAACCCTCCACAAAAGCCTAAAAATCCACAAGAAAATCCAGTTCATAGATTCCGTTACGGGCATTAAAGCATCTGGACTGGATGAAATATTCCCAGCCATGTTGCAGGTGACCAAAGAGGTGATCACCCCATGCTTTTTCGCTGTATACACGGCATGCTTAAGAACAGGCAATATCCATATCCAATGGAGAACTTCCAGAGTTGTCTTCCTCCCGAAGGCAGGAAAGTGCAGCCATGTTAGTCCCAAGGATTAAAGACCGATAAGCCTCACCTCCTTTCTACTAAAAACAATGGAAAAGCTGCTGGAGCTAGGAGAAGATACCTGGTCACACCGACGCTGGCATTACTGGAAGATGGCTCCAAGAGGACGCCAAAGGAACTACTAGCTTTAGCCAAACGTCCGGGTTAACCTAACCTAACCTAACATTAGATACGAAAACGTCCAACACTGCTGACTGAATCATTCCAAAAAAACCTTGAAGACTTCGTTACGTTTTTAAAAAAGGACGAGTTGTAGCCTTAATGGAGGAATATAACAAACTACATACCACCAATAAAGAACAAAAGGAGTATCTCTTATTGTTAGTTAACGACTTCCGCAAAAAGTTTCCAAACACTAATAAAAATACTTTATGCTGAATATGAACTAGTCTTTAAATTTTAATATTATATTAAACAACTTTTTTTTTAAATTTATTTTTTTTTCGTGGTAGCGACTTCTAATTATTAAAATAAAAATTTAAAAAAAAAATTGTGTAATTTTACTTACTAATAAAAAACAGAATAAGGAGGTGTCCGGTTGAAAAAAAAAACATGGTCCAATGGCTTAGCCTAATATACGGCAAGACCAATTTTAATAGTATTTGATTTGTTGTAATTGTATCTATCAGTAATAGCAGAATACTCAATCAATTCCTCACAAAAGTACGTACTAGATTGTTTGATATCATATTAATAATCGCACTTTATCCACGTTCATTTCGAAATTGTACCAAATGAAGAAAAAAAATGCAGTAAAATTATATAGTTCGGTTTTGCATCACTGGTCCCAAGGTGCCAAAACTCTCTAATCTAGGCTCTCTCGGAACATTGGCGTTCGTGCGTACCCACAGCATAGGTTTTGCGAGCGACGTGCGTGGGAGAGAGAGTTAGTCTGCTTGCGAACGTCACCGAACACAGCATCACACCGATCTAGAAGACGCCGCTACCTACCGCTGTTGTCAAAATAATTTGAAATCGTTTATCATTAAATTTTAAATTAAATATCAAAGGTGTTCGCACTGGCTCCGGGAACCCTTCCTCATTGTTCTCTGGATATTCCGATTATATTCACGGGACACAGCTGTTCATGGTGGCCCATGAGGGGAACCCAGCCGCAAAACACTAACAATTTCACGAACATTTTTCGACGCAGTTAAATCGCGGGCGAAAGGGTGCAGTGGAGGAATGCAATAACCGCAATAACTGTGCAACCAAAGCAAGCGGTGCATGCGCTTGATGCCCCGCTCTCTTCGCTAACGTTTCAGTGCTTGCATCTTGCTGTACGCCCCGCTCTCTTCGCCCACGGCTCATCGCTCCGCTCTCTTCGCCCACGGTTCAGCGCTCTCGCTTTCTTTGCAGTCATCTCTTCGCTAATCTCATTGCTTGCCTTTGGTGCGGGTAAGTAAAGAGAATTTGAGTGAGTTTGTGTGCGAGATCAGCACCCAGAATTTCTAAACGAATTTTATATTGAGTTGTGTTGAGTTGTGCAAGCGTTAAAGTTTAACGTAATATAAATATGAGGGATCCAGACTCGAAGCATCTACCATTACAAAGGCTGGTGAGGGTGCAGAAAGATCGCCACCAGTCTTTAAAATCCACATTGCAGAACTTTAGGAAAGATTCAGAATCGAGGAAAACGCGTATTTACTTTCAGAAGCGTATGGAACAAGTGAAAGGCTTGCGGAAGGCATTTCGTGAAACTCACGAAGAGCTTCTCAATTTGGATGAGTATGACGAGTCGAATTATTGTACCGAAATGTTTTCTTCCGAGTTTGAGGAACGTCATATGGAAGTGGTCTGTGTCTTAGCTGAGGAGTCCGAGAAGCGGTTTCCTGCAGCGGCAAACCTGTCCACCCTCTCATCCGAAAGACACACTGTCACACCAGAAGTTCACTTAAAAATGCCACACATGCCAGTTCCCAAATTTTCTGGTGCATGTATTGATTGGCCAGGGTTTTATGACGCGTTCTTGAGCTTGATCCATGACAACTCTACTTTAAGCGGTGTGCAAAGGTTGCAGTTTCTCAAGGAGGTTCTCCCGCCAGGGACAACGATATTCGCCAAATGCAGCTCACGAACGGTAATTATACGGTGGCGTGGAATATGATGGTCAAGAGATACAACAACTCTCGCCTAGTATTTTCACATTATATGAACGCCATATATGCTCTTCCCAGGCTGCAAAAGGAGACTGCTGAGTCCATACGGACTATGCTCAGCACGGTCAATGTCTACCTGGCTGCGTTCCGCAGCATCTAAGCCTTGGATGGGGAGCGCAACCACTGGCTGGCTCACTACTTGGCATCGAAGTTACCAAAGGAGACTCATAGGGCGTGGAAGCATCATCAAGGCAGTAGCTCCACCGTGCCCTCGTTCACGGACTTAGAATCGTTTCTGAACGACCGGCTTTTCATAATGGATGCGATCGAGAACCACAGCTCATCGTACGCTCAACTGTCCAATGCCTTCACTGCAACGGCGACCACATCCTACGTCGTTGTCCAGCCTTTCTGGCCCTAGACTGCTACAAGCGCAAAGACATTGCGAACAAAGCGGAAATATCGCTATGTATTCACAGCGGATATACAGAAAATGTATCGTTGCATTGACGTTCACCCTGACGACGCGCAATTTCAGCGGATTTTATGGCGGGCGGAGGATGGAGTCATCAACACGTACGCATTGTCGACGCTGACGTTTGGAACAGCCTCGGCGCCATACACGGCTATCAGAGTCATTCATCAATTGGCTCAAGATGAACTAGGTTTGTTCCCGAAGGCTGAAGAAGTCCTCATGAACGAGATATACGTGGACGATATCTTATCGGGCGATCACACAATAGATGGAGCAGAAATAAAAAGGGCTCAAGTTGAGGCGTCTATAAAATCCGCCTGCATGGAATTGCGCAAATGGTCCAGCAACGATTCGAGTCTATTGCGCTCGATCCCGGTAGAGCATCGCTGCAGTCAAACGCTATTGAGCTGGGATAATAGTAATCCCATAAAGGCTTTAGGGATGTACTGGCTCCTCAACAAGGACTGTTTTAAGTTCAAAATTAACTTTGAATTTACAGAAAGTTCAACCAAAAGGACGCCAGGCTCTTTGACCCGCAAGGGTTAATCGCGCCGGTCATCATCTCCGGGAAGCTGATCCTGAAGGAGGTAATCATGGACAAGACTGCGCGTGCAGAAAGTACAAGGGCGTCCCTGGAGTGTGACGAAGCAGTTCCCGAACCTCTCGCAGAGCGATGGAGGGCATTTCGAGACTGCTTGTAGAGGATCGGCGATATCAGCATTGGTCGATGGATCCATTTTTCACCGGAATCTGTTGCGTCGATGCAACTACATGCGTTCTGCGATGGGTCCTCAACAGCATATGCAGCGGCCGGGTATCTCCGAGTGGAGCATGTCGACGGGTCATGTTTCGCATCCAAAGCACTTGGTCACTTCCTCTAAGCCTTTGACCATCCCGCGTACAGAGCTAAGCGGTGCGATATTAGCCATCAGCTATCGTCGCTTCCTATTAAAACATTTTATTGGACCGATGCTACGATTGTCCTGCATTGGTTGCAGGGTGACTTTATTAGGTGGAAAAAATTCGTCGCCAACAGAGTTCATTTTATTTTGGACCATTCTACACCAAGTGAATAGGGTCACGTGAGCACGACAGAGAACCTAGCAGACTGTGCGACGAGAGGACTCGCCCCAAAGGAGCTGAAGGATTTTAAATTGTTGTGGAAGGGACCAGGTTGGCTCCTGCACGATAAGTCCTCGTGGCCGTCCAAACAGGTGTCGGAGATCTCCTTGGCTGACCCCGCGTTGGAAGCCAAATCGGATAAAATTCACGTACACCATGCTGTCCAGGAACTCTCAGTTCTAGAGAGGTTTTCCACGTATACTCAAGCTGTAAGAGTCATTGCCTACATTCTGCGATTCAAGCACAACACGTATAACAAGGGAAACCGGCGCACGGGTCCCTTGAGCATTGAGGAGCTAGACCAAGCTCTGTCTAGTATTGTACGCACCGTCCAACTTGAATCAGTGGCGTAACTACAACCGGTCTTACCGGTCTCAGAAACCGGGGCCCCGAGCACCAAGGGGTCCCCAAAAGTGGCAAGAGAGAAAACATTTTTTGAGAAAAGTTTGAATGATTTAAAGAATTCTTCTGATAAGAGCCTCTTAATGAAAATCTGACTGGGGCCCCCATTTCTGTAGTTACGCCACTGACTTGAATCCTTCCCGGCCGATCTAGGCGCCGTGAGAAGGTCCGCGCCATTACCATCCAGGAGCAAGCTCGTAGGTCTGTCACCGTTCTTAGCCCACGGCATCGCAAGGATAAGGGGAGGTTTGCGACACTCAGCTTTGCCATACGATCGACGTCATCCAATCATTCTGCCGGGCTCCCATCACTTCACAACATTGGTCATCAAGAACTCTCATTCTTCGACACTGCACGGCGGTGCGCAGTTGACTTTGGCGCACGCACGCCAACGGTTCTGGATCATCACTGGGAGGCAGGCAGTTCGTCGAGTGATCAAGAAATGTATGCGATGTTTCCGGGTGCGACCGCCAACGTCCACCCAGCTTATGGGAGATATACCGGCTCCATAGAGCTCAGAGCAGCGCGTCTACGAGGCGCTAGTGTGTACAAGGGCTACATTGCCATCTTCATTTGTCAGGCGACAAAGGCTGTGCACTTAGAAGCGGTGACAGGCCTCACTACAGAGCATTTCTTGCAGGCTCTGGACAGGTTTACAGGTCGGCGAGGGTTAGTCAAACACCTATATAGCGACAACGGTACCAACTTTGTCGGTGCGGACAATGCTCTGAAGACGGTGCATGCTTAGCTTCGAAAGGATTTTGATGAGATGATCGCGCCTAAGTTGGCATCTCAGCGAACAGTGTGGCATTTTATTCCTCCCCAATCGCCCCAATTTGGTGGATTGTGGGAGGCCAATGTAAATGCTCTGAAACACCACTTAAATCGAGTCATGGCGGATCGGCGGCTCACGTACGAGGAGCTGTCGACGGTGCTCATTAATATCGAGTCGTATCTCAATTTGCGCCCTCTGTGCCCTCTCACGGCTGATGCAGACGACTTGGAGGTGCTGACTCTAGCACATTTTCTAATTGGAGACACGATGTTTGTTTCGCCGGAGTATCGGCCCAAAACCACGTCGTTCCGGGAGTAGTTCCTCATCCAGCAAACAATGATTCGCCACTTCTGGAAGGGTTGGAGTCGCGACTGGCTAGCTCATCTGCAGCAACGGCCAAAGTGGTGCCAGGAAACAGAAAACTTCAAGCTCAACGACCTCGTGCTTGTCAAGGATGATAGACTTCCGCCATCGCAATGGCTGCTAGGGCGTGTACTTGAGCTTCACCCAGGACAGGACTCATTGGTTCGCGTGGTTACACTCAAAACAGCGCAAGGGCAGTTGAAGCGATCGGTGTCAAAACTATGTCGACTGCCGATTGAGACATAATCGCACTCTTAATACGCACACTCAAATAACCACCCTCTAATCTTATAAACATACACTGGCGCACACATCTTGCTTTTATTTCTTTTTTCTAGAACCCTCAAACCAAGAAGTTTAGCGGATTGTCGCCGCGGGAACAAGGCATTGGCGGGCGGCATGTTCGGTTTTGCATCACTGGTCCCAAGGTGCCAAAGCTCTCCAATCTAGGCTCTCTCGGAACATTGGCGTTCTTGCGTACCCACAGCATAGGTCTTGCGAGCGACGTGCGTGGGAGAGAGAGTTAGTCTGCTTGCGAACGTCACCGAACACAGCATCACACCGATCTAGAAGCCGCCGCTACCTACCGCTGTTGTCAAAATAATTTGAAATCGTTTATCATTAAATTTTAAATTAAATATTATCAAAGGTGTTCGCACTGGCTCCGGGAACCCTTCCTCATTGTCCTCTGGATATTCCGATTATATTCACGGGACACAGCTGTTCATATATAATGGTTTCTTTTACAAGAACTAAATTTGTTCCAATAGGTTTATGGTTTCCTGCAAATTAATTTATTTACTAGTTTATTAATATTTATTAAGATCGTGTTATTATAAAACGAGCCTCACGATTGGTGTTGAGCTACTGAGGCGATTTTTCAGTGTAATACGGTTTATTGGGGCTATAAATATATAAATACATGTAATGCGATACACAGTCAAAGGAGTAGCGAAAAGTTTGAGTTAGGTATACGACAAATTGTATACGACGAAGGCACAACGAGTCTGTTTGTTTAGCTTGATTCAAGACGGGGTCTGATTGAAGACGCGAGGGGGGCCTGTTCAAAGACAGATGCATCAGAGGAGCAGCTACATTTTGAAAATGGTAATATAACAAAGGACCCATAAGACTACCTTGAGGTAGAGCTGGGTCGACCAGTCACTACACTATCGATCATCGAATTTATGTGTCAGATTTACACTATCGATGTTTTGATTTGATAGTAAACGATGGTAAACGGTAGTAACAAACAAAAACTTTTTTCACATCACTTTTGGATATTCATTGGAAACGAACAGACGCGTGTAATTGGTGTTGGTGGCTTTTAATTTTCAAAATATGGACAGATTTGTGCAAAGTACAAGTGTCTAGGGTAAGTGCAAGATTTAAATATTGCTATTGAATGTTGCTATTGAATGTCGTGAAAATAGCAGATGGCGAATCGCCTAGGCAACTCAAAGGTCTGGCCTCATTTTGAGAGGTCCAAAGATGGTAAGACCTCCAGGTGTATCCACTGTTCCAATGATTACAGACCAAGTGGCAATACGTCTAATTTACTCGACCTCGTAAAAAGACTGCTCCCGAGCATTTCATTGGATGAATCGCCCAAAGAGCCGAAAAAGCATAGGAAATTTTTTCCATTTTTGCCAGGCACTTACGACCCGTCTTCTGAACTAAACAAATTATCGTGATGGAAATTAGGCATTAAGAATTAGGCATTAGGCAAAGTTAAGAAAAACACCAAATTTCGAGACCTTCTCGACTCCGGGTTAACATTAATCGCAACGTTTATTTGTCCGATAACGAACGATAACTTCCAACCGGTGGCAGGCAGCCGGTTAACTTACAGCCGGCTTTACAAAAGGAGGCGGAAGAAGAAACTTTTGAACAGCTGATTTAAGAAAATCAGAGACAAAATTGTATGGAAGTGGCAGCTTCCTTATTACGGCAGAAAATTTCTGTGGGTCCTTGTTTGCTAAGTTGACCCTTGTTGAGCCAGACAATTTTTTGGTATTGCCCTCTAGGCTGTTTCCTAATTTTCCTTGAGGTGTGCGTTACTATAGCAAACTTTTCCGGGTTGATGGTATTGTTCCATGTTAATGCGCCAACTCCCGTCTGTGAGAATAAAATTTCGAAGACCCAAAACTATTTAATTGTATAGAGAGGTAAAATATTGTATGTAAAAATAAATGCATAAAAACCCTGTTTTCCTTTTATTCGATCACCAGTAGAAAAGAATGCCGAGGTGCTAATTTAAATTACCAGTGAGACAGTGAGCTCACAGACGGGCAGATTACCGATCGGTCGTGAATAGTGTGGTCGTAGCGCAAAAGCAAACGCTTTTACTTTGTGAGCTACGGCCACATTCCAAGAAAATAACGCTTTAGGAATACTCTGACGCGTTAGGATCAAGCAAAAGGCGGAAAAGCTGACTCAAGGACTTAAAAGCAGCGTCGTGGAAACGAACCGGGGCAGTCCAAAGGTAGGATTCCCGCATTTTCACTCGTTCTGCTCAATACACTTTCCCCTCCCGCCTCCAGAGCGTACTTAAACCTCCAGGTTCTTCTGCCTTCGGAGCGGATTCCATTCCAGCTAGAATATCCTTGTTCTTACTTTGAATAATTTTGAGTGTTAAGCCGTATTTTCTACGTATAACTTCTACGACCATGTTGTTCGAATGCGTATCTGAAGCTGGTCCGGACTCCTGTGATATCACACTGTTACAAGTGTATTTCAAAATTTCGCCCCGCCCCCTTCTGCCCACACAAAGCACGAAAATCTGCGGCATGCACAATTTTAAACATACAAGAAAAAAACGCAGAATCATGGAGAATGCAAATATTTATCAGAGTGTTGGATCTGGATCAGATCGCATTATTAATATAGCCACAATGAAGAAAACCATATCGTTCCCTCTCACTCTCTCTCACACGCGACCCTGCCTGCTTTGCCTATTTGTCCAAATGAGCGCATAGATCTCAGAGACTATAAGAGCTAGAACAATCAAACTTTCTTTCCAAGTTCCTGTCATATCACTTCAATACAAGTGTATTTCAAAATTTTAACGTGCCCCCTTCCGCCTCCAAAAATGACGAAAATCTGTGGAATCCACAATTTATAAGATACGAGAAAACCAAAAACGCAGAATGATGGAAAATAACCGATTGCCGAATCTGATCGGATCATTATTATAGCCACAAGGAACAAATTAAATTTCAGTGGCTACGCAACGCTTTCCAAGCTCATACTCATCCCTCTCTCCCTTCGCACTTCCACGATGTGGATTTAGATAACAGATAACATCTAATATACAAAAAAACTCACAAGGGGTTCGACTTGATTTGTAACATTTTGTATACATATTTATACAACTCTCCGACATATGTACTTGCAAAATTACAAAAAATAATAGTTTTGAAGTTGGAGTAGCAAGCTGAATTGAAAGGAGTTATATCATTAAAATTTTTTTTCAACTTTTGCGTTTTCCATTTTCAACCAAAACGCTCCATTTTGATTTATTTGTACTTCCATCTAACCCAATTGATATATATACTATTAATATGTTTTATTTTCTCATCTATTCGGACTATCAAAAACAGCTGACTTGGCCCAAAAAAAACATCGCTATAAGACGGCTCTAAATTTTTTAATTTTCTTGTTTTAAAGCAACACGGTTAATTAAGATCAAGTAATAGAATAAATTATATATAGTGGACTATTATGAAAAGTTGTATTTCGTAGAAAACTCACCTTTGCAAGTTTTCTAATTTGTTGAGCCAATGATTCAATTTCGTCCTGTCCAGTTAAAAAGATTAAAACGTCATAACTGTGAAGGGATTTAATAATATTTATGACTATTAGTATAATTTAAACAGAACTTAAAAAAGGGAAATGCTAGCTCCAAAAGAAGCACTGATTTTCTCACAAGTTAAACATGTTAGGACCATGGGTCGGAAATCGTTTGAGGCGAAAAAACCAAAAGATAAAATTTAAAAATTATGTTTCAGTATTATGGAATAAGATTAGTATGAGGTAAATAAATGTTATTTTTATTTTACATAAATAGGTTTAAATATAATAATACACCGAAAGATCCGCATGTAGCTAGCGCGACGCGGGCTAGTGACCCCTACTGCATTGGACCGATCGTTCCTATGACTGCTATATGAAATAGTGATCCGATATACATACATATGTGAAACTATGTATGCCATAGGACTCTGGACTAAGCATCGTTGAGATTTGTACTGAGACTAGTTTGACTAGTTTTCCAACATGAATCATTCTTTGCATTGCTAAAATATGCTCAAAATTCCTGCGAATTTATAAGAACACACTAAATTAGGACGCCTTAAAATTACAAGTGTGTGAGGCCGTGGGAACGACTATGCTGAAAAAATAATATTATTCTCTCATATCGTTTGAAAACGACATATCCCTAGAATTTAAGGCTGCGAAAATGTTTAAATTCATTTAATTTAATTCCTGAATTTTTAAATTAATTTAACCTGGATTTTTTTGTTTGCATACATACTTGACTGGTTTAGTGCGATGAATATGAAACAGAGTAACCAGTATCGCGTGGACATAATCATCATGTGGTTCCTTGGAATGCATTACACGGACGGGATGCGTTCTTCCCTCCAAATACAACCCCTTACACTTAAAATATTTTCCGAAATGGTCAATATCCATCGTCGCAGAAGTAATCACGACTTTTAAATTGGATACATTTTTTTCCTTCTTTCTTTTTGAGCTTCTTTTACTATTCCAAATAATAAGTCAGCATTTACAGTTCTTTCATGAGCTTCATCCAGAATAATTACAGAATATTTCAGCAAAAGGCGGTCTTCTATAGATTCCCGTAATAATACACCATCTGTCAGGTAACGAATTTTTGTATTCTTTGAAGTAACATCCTCGAAACGAACTGTATATCCTACAATATCGCCAATACTACTTGACAATTCCTGCGCAACACGTCTTGCGACAGTGATTGCTGCTACTCGACGTGGCTGAGTAATACAAATCGTGTATCTCTTGGCATACCCTTCGTGTAAAAGAAACTGCGGAATTTGTGTTGTTTTTCCTGATCCTGTTTCACTCATAATTAACACAGTGTCGTTCAATTCTATCTCCTTTAATATCCTTTGTCGGCAGTTAAATACTGGTAACGATTTATTTTGTTGTTCAATGCAATTTCTTTTACTAGCTGGTAGGGGTGATGGTACACTTCGAGACGTTGAAAGAGTGTAGTTGAATTTATTTTTAACGTCTATATCAAATTTGACTGTTTCAGCTTTGCGCTTAGTCGCAAAGTTCGTCGAAATAAGCCCCATCTCAGTATTTTTTGTCAGAAAATATTTTGAATCCATTTTCAAGTTTTCCGATACAATAAATGACTGTATACGATCACGCGATACACTTATACTTTGAAAATTCGAAATTTAAAAATGTACTTGTTCAAAAATATGAACAAGAATGTTAAAACATGCTATTCTTGTTGCTGAACAATGTGACCGAAAACCTATGACGAAAATATATCCCTCCAAAATATACCAAAATATACCATAAAAATTACATTAAAATACCTCCAATAGCCCATTTCCACAGGCCAAAGTCCATTTCGAGGATGGTTCATAATACCCTGTTCCCACTGGTGACCATCCACAATTCATTTCGGAGATGGTCCGTAAGGCTTTGCCGTTTCGAAATTTCTCAGTTAGTTCCACCATCCATTTTGAATGTGTATGTGATTTTTAGCCGATGGTTTTTAAAACACCTCTGAAATATTGGCATTCACAATGAAGAAATATGTAAACAATGACCAACAAAACTAACTGATATTCTCCAGCAAATGGTTAAGAGCTAGGAGGTTTTTCAGCAACAAATGCTCCATTTTCAGTTCGATTTGCTATAATGTCCTCGCATATCGCACTGTTGAGGCTGCTCACTTTAATTAAGCAGAACCCAATTCTGGATTCAATGCTCGAGTTTTGATATATTCTCAAATCGTTGAAACTTTCTGGAGAGCCCATGTTCACATACGCAAATATATATTGTTTATTGTTTATTGTTTATTTTGTTTAAAGTTTAACAATGTACAGTTAAACTGTAAGGGTAAAATTACATATCAAATAATTAAACTAGAGCCGGTAGCCGAACATTTCCAAATTAAAGCTAGTTAAATTAAATGAAGTTATTGATTAAGATAATTTTGACCATATTAGAACTAGTATCAAAGGAGAACAGATGAAAAAATTGGTTATAGTTACGGCAAAGGCTACGGAAAGATTCATAATCCGAGTAGTTAGAAAGACAGAGTTGGAGATGAAGAGGAGAGTAATGCCTAGTAGGGCGGAAAGGAACAGCAATACTAATAAGGTTGATAAGGGCAGTCGATTCGACCTCACCAGAGAGAAGCTTATGGAGGAAGAGTACTCCTTGGCAGGTTCTACGGGATTTAAGAGAGTGGAGGTTAATTAGGCGCAACCTACTTTCATAAGAAGGAAGATGGATCGAAGGGTCCCAATTGAGTCCCCGGAGGGCAAAGATGAGGAACTGTTTTTGTACTGATTCGAGCATATCCTGAAATTTTTGGTAATGAGGAGACCAGACACAAGAACCATATTCCAAGATAGGCCGGACCAGAGAAACGTACAGAAGTTTAGTAGTGTACGGGTCTGTAAATTCCTTAGACCATCTTTTGACAAATCCAAGGACTCCTTTGGCTTTGTTAGAGATAGTAGAGATATGAGAGTTGAAACATAGGTTAGGTACAAAGGTAATGCCCAAGTCGTTAACTTTGAAAAGGCGTTGAAGGATAAAGTTATTGATAGAGTAGTCGAAAAGGTATGGCTTATTGCGGTGAAAAGTCATTATGTAGCATTTAGAGATGTTAAGAGGTAGAGTGTTGATTAGGCACCAGTTATTAAGGGCATCAAGATCTGATTGCAAAGATAGTGGGGACAAGGGGTCACTGTAGGAAAAACATAGCTTAACGTCATCAGCATACATTAGGACACGGGAATAAGATAACATTTGTGGAAGATCGTTAATAAATAGGTTAAATAGCAAGGGACCCAGATGGCTACCTTGAGGAACCCCAGATGAGACAATAACAGGTTTAGAGAGAGAGGAGTTAAAGCAGACACGTTGAGAGCGGTTACAAAGGTAGGAATTAGTCCAATATAGAAGCTTAGTCGGAAACCCTAGAAGAGACAGTTTATGAATAAGTAGATTATGATTGACGGAGTCGAAGGCTTTACTAAAGTCAGTATAAACGACATCAGTTTGATACTGTTTAGCAAAACCCGAAGTTACGAAGGTGGAAAATTCAAGTAGATTAGTAGAAACTGAGCGACGTTTAATGAATCCATGCTGTGATTCAGAGAAAACAGAACTACAAAAATGTTGAAGCTGAGAAGTGATGATTTTTTCAAAGAGTTTAGGAATGGCAGATAAATTGGAAATACAGCGGTAGTTAGAGACATCAGATTTAGATCCCTTCTTATGAAAGGGAACTATATAGGATTCTTTCCAGACAGTGGGAAAGTCACCAGTCTTGAGAGACAAGTTGAAAAGTTTTAGGAGAGGCACACAAAGAGATTCTGCACAAAGTTTTAGAACAGCACTCGGAACCGAGTCAGGCCCAGTGGAGAACGAAAACTTGCACGATTTTAAATTTGTTAGGAGACCATCATAGTCGATGAAGGGGGAAGGATACAGTTAGAACTATTTATAGGGATAGGATAAGAGTAACTACTACTAAAGTCGTTCGATGAGGCTAGGATAGAGGGAAAGTTAATAGACGGGACAGAGTAGCAACGTTGGAAAAAGGAAGCGAAAAGATCAGCAATATCACAATCCTTATCAGCATAACTACCATTTAAGTGTAGAGAAGAAGGAAATCGGGAAGATTTACGTTTAGAATTAACAAACCTGAAGAATTGTTTAGGGTCACGTTTAAAGTTAAGCTTGCATTGGGTCAAGTATCTGTTGTAGCACAATGTATTGAATAAGGAAAATTTCGATTTTGCAATTGAGTACTTCGAGAAGTCTGATTGCAAACCGGATTTTTTAAACTTTTTGAACATACGGGATTTTAAATTCTTCAGATTTATTAATCTAGGGGTGAACCAGATAGGACCAGAAATATTTCTGGAGGGGGTAACTAAAGGAACATGCATGGGAAAGATGGAAAAAATAGAGCTATAGAATGCATTAGTGGCAGACTCGATTTCCTGGAAATCGTCAAGGAATGACCAATCTGAAGTTAATTAAAATGAAATACATTTAGAAGACTATGACACAGACAAAAAATGCTGTACCTCTTCTAGCACAGATAAAACATAGTCTTGTACATTTTACTTGGATTGCAATTTATTTACAACTATCCACACCCTTCTTGGCATACTTTCATTAAAATAAATAAGCATTGCAAAATATTCTTCCTCATCGAATTAATTTATTTCTCGAACGCCACCACCAGTTTTTGCAACATCATTTGTTGCTGTTGAATCACAGTAGAAAAATTGTTTACATTTTCCATGTTTATTGTTTAATATGCCGTTTACACTGAGGCTGCGTCTTGATTCTTTGCGTCTTCACAGGAACGCAGTTTTTTTTATACAGGTTTAGCAAAGGGCCCTAGTGGTGTCAAAAAGTTGCGTCCTTTTCCGACGCAGGTACTAATATTCGTTATATTCGATGGTTTTGATTTTTCAATGCGCATAACAGCAATTTTCGTACTTTTCTGCCTATCAGCGAAAGTATCACCACTAATAACAACAAAAAACAGCGGATTAAAATTTAAATTTTGCCGCGTAAAATTTTTAACTGAGTTGAAAAGGGGCCCAAATACATGTAATGCTTAAAACAAATTGTTTAAACTAATTTTTTTTTATTAAATCAATCATTTCAACAATATGGTTGATATTAAAATTGTATCTGCAAATCCCATGTCATTGAATCTTTTCAGTTTTTCCGTGATCTTTTCAGGGTAAGAAATTCCACTGCCATATACTTGTCAGCGAGTTCAGCAATCACTTCTTGACAAAATTCCAGGCAATACAGCGCTATGTCTATCCTGTTCACCAAAGGGATTGCCTGTCGAAAATTAGTGTCCGGTTTTCGGAGATTACGCAGCAGTCCCACTAGAATGTCGAACGTACTCTCGTTCGATTCTCTTTGTAGTAGTCAGACGTGTTTTTGTTTTGCACTCCGCTTACTCTCTTCCTATTTTGCTTAAAAAGCCGGTGTTTTATGAAAATAACCCCTAAAAAAATTCATAAATTAACAACCTCCTATATCATCTATTTCTTGATCGCGAGTGCATGCCTGTTTGCTGTGAAAAACATAATTTAAATTATTATTTTTGCATCGCCTAACAGCGTGTTTTTGTTTGTGCTTTTCGTAAGTACACGCAGTATAATATTTAGCCGCTCTCACCTATTAGTTTTGCTGATTTATCACTCTCTCCCTATTACCCACACTTAAATAACTGTTCTTCCTCTCTCGCTCTCAAAATTTTCTGTGCAGTAGCGCTCTCTCTCTCTCTCTCTCTCAAGTGTAGCTGCGGTGACCGCTCTCATTCTTACTTATTCCTCTCTTGGCGTTTATTTTGGCACACTGGTCTGATATCAGTTTTTTTTAAAGAAAAAATAATAAAATAATTTTTACATTTTAATATGGAATTCTCTGTGGTCTGTGTTAAGAAAACCTGCAAGAAGCAGATCACCCATGACCAGCCGAGTATCCCCTGCTGGCTCTGCGATAGCGTAGTGCACGCTAAATGCGCCGGGATCACCGGTCTCGTGGGTGATGCCATCTCAAAAATAATGGCCTGCATTATAGCTGTGAGGCATGCCGTCCGGTTGAGAAGGAGATGGCAGCGTTTATGAGGCAGACCCGGAAGGGCTTTAGGGAGTTGACCGTGGGCTTCAAAGAGCAATACGATCGGCTCCATGGAGTCTCAGTTTAGTAGTTTCAAACTTCTGACTGACTCTCCTATGCGCAAAAAGGTCACTCCGCGGGATCTGCATGTGCCGACTGCCCCTCGGCCGGCCGATGCTGACAAGCTGACTCCGACCACTCCAATAGTGCAGCAGTTGATATCGTTCGCCACTCCAAAGGCAACGACAGCTGCTGGTGATGAAAATTCGGTAGCCGAATTTATCGCGTCGGAGAGCATGCAGCCAAGACCGTCTGTAGCGTCCGTGTCCGTAGTATCAAATTCATTAGCTGTCCCCGCAATTCCGACCCCACCAGTCAATATACGACCCGGACCACCGGGTATTACCATCACAGGTGATAGGCATGTGGTGCCAAGATTGGTGGGGATCCCACCAAAGAGACAAGTTTTTGTCTCGCGGCTAGCCCCTGATTCCACAATTAATGATGTGACGGCTTATATCCAAAGCCAAATACAAGCCGCTGATTTTAAGGTGGAAAAGTATAACTTTTCTTATGTCAGGGAGATAGCTTCTTTTAAAATAAGTGTCTCCCAAACTCACTTTAACACCATCTGTTCTGCCAAATTTTGGACAAAGCATTTGGTGGTGAAGGAGTTTAAGGCAAAGAAGAAGACTAGGCCCCCAATAGCTCTTCCAACTAATCAGACCAGTGCTCCTTCGTCATCTTCCCGCTCTACCTCCACCCGTCCAAAAAACTAACAAATTCTCTTTTACTGACCTATCAGAATGTTCGAGGCTTGCATAGTAAGCTCAGCATTCTTCTCCAGGATAGTGTTGCATTTGCATCGCACGTTATTGTGTTTACCGAAACCTGGTTAAAACCGGACATTTTTAGTTCCGAAGTTTTGGCAGGTCGGTACACAACTTATAGAAAGGATCGTTCGTCTCGACGTGCAGGAGGGGTTCTGATTGCTGTGGACTCAAACTTCACGTCGGAACTTTTCACAGTCCAGATCCAGCAGGAACTGGAATTTCTGTGTGTAAAACTGAGTCTTCCCGCTTTCTCAGTTTTCATAACTTGTTCGTATATTCCACCTTCTTCGGATATCGCAATTTACGAGCAGCATTTGTCCGCCTTAACCGCTATCTCTTCCTCGCTATCTGACAAAGACCACATGATAGTTCTTGGTGACTTCAACTTGCCAGGAATTGTTTGGTCTTCGGCAAATGAGTCTAATAGCCTGGTACCCATGGCATGTCATGACTTTGTTGACGGCTTGATTGACCTGTCTATGTCTCAAGATAACCATGTTAAAAATTCTTTGAGTCGATTTCTTGATCTGTGCTTTGTAACGGATCCGACCGTAGCGTTGTTAAATCGCGTCACCCGCTCTCTATACCTGAAGATGCCTACCATCCTACTTTCGAAGTGTCGCTCGACCTAGGACGAACTGTACTGGATCGGTCGGGTAGACAATGTGTCCGCTGCTTCCGTAAAGCCGAGTTTACGAAGCTTAATAACCTCATTAGGGATTTTGATTGGTCCGCTTTATATTTGTGCAGTGATGTTACGATAGGCACAAACATTTTCTATGATGCACTGGACTCACTTTTTGTCTCTTGTATCCCACTTTCCTGTCCGATTAGATCAGATCGATTAGATCTCATCTAAAAAACTTAAAATCAAGACTTTATACAAAATTTCAAGAAGTTGGCTCTCCTTCTTCTCTCTCTCATTATGTAATAGCTCGGTCAAGCTTTTCAGTTCTTAACGCTCAATGCTATCAGAATTACCTATCTCGATGCAGGATAAGTTTTTCTAAGGACCCCAAATAGTTCTACAGCTTCGTAAACAGTAAGCGTAGAACGTCCGCACACCCATCCTCGCTATCTTTCCGTAATACGTCGGCAGATAATGATCAGGCAATTGCCGATCTTTTTGCCCGTTTTTTCCAAACTACCTATTCGCAGGACGTTTACTCTGGTCAGCCGTATCCATACAGTTTACCGCGGTCGAACGGCATTTTCTGTGCTTTGCTAAATGAAAGCTCGTTGCTTCATGATCTACGAACAGTAAAGCCGGTGTTCTCACCGGGTCCGGACGGAGTTTCCGGCTGTGTACTCAGGAATTGTGCCGAGTCTCTGTGTGGGCCGTTGCTTAAACTGTTCAACCTATCTATAACTTCTTCATGCTTTCCCCCGATATGGAAGGAGTCCTATATAATTCCTCTCCATAAGAAAGGAAGCAAGTCTGACGCAATGAACTATAGAGGTATATCTAAGTTATCCGCTATTCATAAAGTGTTTGAGAAAATTTTAACTCCGCACCTGCAGCACCTATGCAGATCACTTATATCTCCAACTCAACATGGATTTATAAGGCGGAGATCAACCACTACAAATTTATTGGAGTTTACCTCCTTTATAATAAAAGGCTTTCAAGGTAATTTTCAGACGGATGTTGTTTACACCGATTTTAGTAAAGCGTTCGATTCTGTAAACCATTCCCTCCTAGCACAAAAGCTCGACATTCTAGGGTTCCGCCCAATCTCCTGAGATGGATCTCTAGCTACCTGTGTTCTAGGTCTCAAAGAGTCCTTTTCAAAAACTCCCTGTCCTCACCAGTTTTGGTGACTTCGGGTGTACCACATGGCAGCCATCTAGGCCCCTTACTCTTTACACTCTTTAAAAAAGACCTTTTAAAAAGACCTGCCCGATCACCGATCGGGAACACTAATTATTTAATTGGCGCCCAACGGGTCTACGAACCCACGATAAGCAGTCGAGACAAAAAGTGAAAAAAAGAGAGAACAAAAAAAAAGTGAAAAAAAAGTGAGATAAAATTACCGAAAAATAAGAATAAAATAAATAATAGGAAAAGTTGAAAATTTTAGAATAAAGTTTAACGCCCTCTAACATTTATGAGTAGCGTCGGAGAAAAACGTTTCCGTGCATAAGGGGTGATTTTTGTTGTTGTGTGTGTGCCGCACCAGAACATAAGCCTGCGGAAAAATAAAAGAATAAAGGGCCAAATTGAGCAACACGAAGCTGCGTCTATAAAAATAGAATAAATAATAGAAAAAATCGAAAATCTCAGGATAAATTTTAACGTTAATTTTCCCGTGCATAAAGTAGTGTTTTTTTTATTGTTGTGTGAATGCCGCACCAGAACATAAGCCCGTGGAAAAATAAAAGAGTAAAGGGCCAAATTGAGCAACACCAAGCTGCGCCTGCTGCCACCTGCAGTGACAACCACAAAACAGACAAGGGAAAGGGGCTGTAGGAAAATCCCTCGCTCCCATCAGTGATCTACAAAGGAAAAATAGGCTGAAGGGCCCTCCCTCGCCTAGGAAAATAAAATTCAACAAACAACAACATACAACAAAACAACAAGCAAGACACTACCAGCTAATTATATTAGATAAAGTGAATAGAGAAGAGAACAGAGTGATCTGCAAAAGAACAGCCGAACAACAACAAAGCTCCACCCCATCCCCGCTCAACCGGAGTCAACGTTAATACAGTAATTTAAAAAAACATGTAAGTGAATTTCTCATCGATTACAGTTGTATGTCAGCTTATATTAAAGTCAGCTTTTATTAGAAGCGAAGAATTATTTATATTATAAAAGGAAGTAATTAAGAAAAAAAATATAATAATAAATAAAATAAAGTGAGATATTCCTTGGAACAGAAGAACCTTATAGGAAGATAAATAACTGGGGTGGTACTGTCAAATCAGATCGCACCTCATGAGCTATAGGGAAGTTGGAGAAGATAGTGACGATAGCCTAAGTTCCCTGGTAGAAGGCCTCCAGTTGGACAGACGGGCACCACACAGAGAAACAGACAACATGAATCTGGAACAGCTCGGACAGGCACTACAGGCCGCCTTGGCAGGCCAATCCGCGTTATTTCAGGACGAAATGAACAAGTTGCGAGTATGTGGCTTGGCGCCAGGCAGCGCTGGCGGCATTCGAGCCTTTCGCGCCATACGAAGGAAGTAGCAAATACTTCATGGCCACAGGCATAATAAGGAACAAAGTGAAAGGAGTTGCAAGTCACATTTTGTCGTCTTTCAACACAGTCCTTAATTTCAAAGCCATTATTAACAGGCTAGACTGTTCATATTCTGACAAAACGCCGATAGGTTTAATGCAGCAAAGGCTGATGACCATGCGGCAGGGCAGCCTCTCCTTGACAGAGTATTACGATGAGAACGGAAAGCAGCTTTCGCTCATCACAAACAAAAACGTAATGGTACACACTGCAGAGGCAGCGAGTGTACTTAATAAGAGAGCCAGGGAAGACGCCTTAGAGGTTTTCATCTCAGGCCTGAGAAGGCCTCTAAAGGCAGCTGTCTTCCCGGCAAGACCAGCAGACTTGGAGACGGCCTTGGCCCTTGCCCAATCGGCTGAGTCCAGCGAAGTCCGCAGCACTTGGGCTGCAATTTATGCCAGGGTCATGGAGGAGAAATCCTATCATACGAATGAGCGCAGGCACCAAGCGCCACAACAGGGTAATGGCAGGCAAAATAGGCCCCAAGACCACGCCTCTTACAAAAGCCCTCACTATGTTAGGAGTCAGGGTACGCCCAACGCCCAACAGGGCAATTCATACCGTCAGCCGAAATCTCAGGGCCAGACCCATGAGCCGATGGAGGTAGACCCTTCGTCCTCTAAATTGAGACAGCCCTCGGCGTACCAGAAACCGTTTGGTTCTGGCAAACGCGATAACACCTTCGGGAAAAAGCCGAATGCGTCGGAACGCACTTCAGGCAGCTGGCGACAAAGGGTGGAGCACATGGCTATCGCTAGCGATCGTTTTCCGTCGGCATACAACGAGGCCGCTACCGAAGCAGTCGCCGAAATAGAGGCCGACGCCGAAATCGACTACGAGAGCGATTCGGTTAATTTTTTAGGGGAAGATCCCTGCTGCCATTTATATGGCGAAAAGTAAATAACTCGTATAAAATCACTCGTAAATTTCTCATCGACACGGGTTCATCAAAGAACTACATCAAGCCATTCGAAAGGCTTCCCGGTGCTATCCCTGTCGAAACACCTTTCTCCGTTTTCTCGATCAACGGTTCTAACAAGATCACAGAAAAGTGTCCGTTGTCATTTTTCGGCAAAATCACGCCGTTTTTTCTCTTGAGAACCCTAACGACTTTCGACGGCATTATTGGTCTTGACCTGCTAACGCAGGTGGGATCTACATTGTCTCTACAAAAAGGAACACTCACAGTCGGTAACACTACCGAAACAATCAGGTTCCACAAATGCACAGACGTCAACCATACTAACGTTATTGACGTCGACGCACCTCCAGCCATAAAGGCAAACTTCATGCAGATGCTGAAGAGAAGAAACAAGGCTTTCGCTGACCCTAACGAGTCACTGCCTTTTAACACTTCGGTCGTGGCCACCATTCGCACGGTGGACGACGAACCAATTTACTCCAAGCTCTACCCCTATCCTATGGGTGTAGCCGATTTTGTGGAATCCGAGGTTAACAGCCTCTTAAAAGACAACATCATCCAAAAATCGAAATCGCCTTATAACAATCCGATATGGGTCGTTGACAAAAAAGGCACTGATGAAAAGGGCAATAAAAAGAAACGTCTCGTAATGGACTTTCGGAAGCTCAATCAGAAGACAGTGCCCGATAAATATCCCATGCCTAGCATCGCAATGATCCTGGCAAACCTGGGTACTGCCAAGTACTTCACAACTCTTGACCTGAAATCCGGTTACCACCAAATAACTTTGGCGGAACGCGACAGGGGAAAAACGTCCTTTTCCGTAAACGGAGGGAAGTATGAATTTTTCCGACTACCCTTTGGGCTAAGAAATGCTGGGAGCATTTTCCAGAGGGCTTTCGGAGTCGTCGAGCCAACGACGCTGTTCGGCCTAAGATCGTTCCTAGGCCTGGCAAGCTATTACAGATGCTTCGTGAAAGATTTCGCGGCGATCGCCCGACCGCTTTCGAGCATCCTTAAAGGAGAAAACGGTTCCATCAGCAAATATAAATTTAAAAAAACCCCCATCTCATTCAACGAGGCGCAGAGACACGCCTTTCAGAAACTGAGGGACATTCTGGCGTCAGAAAACGTAATGCTGATGTATCCAGACTATAAAAAGCCGTTTGACTTGACAACCGACGCGTCCGCCTACGGCATTGGAGCAGTCCTCTCACAAGGGGGGCGCCCAATAACGATGATCTCCAGGACTCTCAAAGACAGCGAGCTAAACTACGCTACCAACGAGCGGGAGCTTTTAGCAATTCAAAATTGGGCCTTGGGGAAGCTGCGCCATTACATTTATGGCGTCAGGGACATAAACGTGTTCACTGACCACCAGCCACTCACATTCGCGGTATCTGAGGGAAACCCCAATGCGAAAATCAAACGTTGGAAGGCACGCATCGACGAGATCGGTGCCAAGCTCTTCTACAAACCCGGTAAAGAAAACTTTGACGCAGACGCATTGTCGAGACAGAATATTTGTGCGCTAGAAAGTAGCGTATCGCGGTCAGATGCTGCGACAATTCATAGCGAAGTGTCAATGACCTACACGGTAGAGACGACAGATAAGCCTGTCAATTGCTTCAGGAATCAGATCATCCTAGAGCAGGCCCAGTTTCCGCTAAAACAGATTTTTGTTCTCTTTGGAGAAAAGACACGCCATGTAATTCACTTCCCAGACAAAAACGATCTCGTGGAGACCGTCAAGTCTATAGTAAACCCCCAGGTCGTAAACGCGATCCGTTGTGAGCTCCCAATCTTAGCCTGCATACAGCATGAACTAGTAAGGTCCTTTCCGTCGACTACGTTCTGGCAGGGGCAAAAATCTTGTCGCCGACGTTTTCGATGAGAATGAGAGAAGAGAAATAGTCACCATTGAAAACAATCGGGCCCACAGAGCCGCCCAAGAAAACGTCAAGCAAATCATGACGGACTATTACTTCCCAAAAATGACTAAGCTCGCAAACGAGGTCGTCATAAATTGCAAGGTATGCTCCAAAGCGAAATACGATAGGCATCCCAAGAAACAGGAGCTGGGGCCGACACCGGTCCCCTCGTTCACGGGAGAGATGCTTCATGTAGATATATTCTCTACACAAAAAAAGTATTTCCTAACCTGCGTGGACAAATTCTCGAAATTTGCCATTGTGCAACCGATAGCTTCCCGCACTATATCAGACATCAAGACTCCACTACTGCAGCTCTTGAACATTTTCCCAAACACGAAACAAATATATTGCGACAATGAACCGTCGATGAGTTCAGAAACCATCAGGTCACTCCTCCGAAACAACTTCGGAGTACTCATTGTCAATGCTCCGCCCCTCCACAGTACCTCAAATGGACAAGTGGAGAGATTCCATAGCACTCTTGTAGAAATTGCAAGGTGCCTCAAAATGGATAGGGGAATTACCGACACAGTCGAACTCTTCCTTCAGGCGACAGCGGAGTACAATAGATCAGTGCATTCGGTCACCAACAAAAGACCCATTGACATTCTCCACGCTGTAGCGGCGGATACAAACAAGGAAATTCAAAACAGAGTGCAAAAGGCTCAGATCGTGCAAAACAATCGGGTCAACCAGGCACGTCAAAACAGAAGTTTCGAAGTAGGCGAAAAGGTGTTAGTTAAGTCCAACAGACGCCTCGGGAATAAATTGACCCCCTTATTTGTAGAAGAAACAGTAGAGGCGGACTTGGAGACAACAGTCCTAATTAGAGGGAGGGTGGTCCATAAGGACAACCTTAGGTAACTACACCGACTAGGTTAAGAAACACACCTTGGTGGCGGTATTTTTTTAGTTTTCTTTTTATATTTTTTCACGTATTTTTATCTACAGGATTGTCTGGGTACTTCACCTGCTTACAATAGTATCGGCGCGCGTCACCGATTACTCCCACTCAAGTTACATACCGATCACAGACGGAACTGTACTGGTTTGGGACGGTCTGGACTACGTCAAGCACACGGCAAACTTAACCGAATACGGCCGCATTGCTGACGAGACCGCGAAAATGACAGATCTTTTCCCAAGATCCCACATGAGACAGTTATTGGAGGCCGACTGCAACCACATTAGGGACATGTTATCCGATATCGGTGTTCATCACCGACTGGCTAGAAGCCTGGATTTCCTAGGAACGGCCCTTAAGGTCGTGGCCGGGACGCCAGATGCATCCGATTTAGAAAACATTAGGTTCACAGAAACTCAGCTAGTACAGGCAAGCAATAGACAAATCTTGATTAATACGAAAGTTCAAAATCAGTTAAATTCCATCACCAGCACCGTAAATAAGATCCTCAGTATAGAAAAAAAGGAAATTATAAACTCAGAGCACCTTTATGAAACCTTATTAGCCAGAAATAGAATCCTTATAACAGAGATAGGAAACCTCATATCCTCATGATCATGCGATCACCCTGGCAAAGGCCAATATAGTGAGCCCATCCATTTTAGATCACGCTGACATAGAATCTGTTCTCGCTGACCAATTCGCAGGGGTCACAATATCGAACTTGTTAGAAGTATCAAAAATAAAAATCCTACAATCCATTAATGTAATTCACATTATAATTGAATATCCTAGAGTTAGTTTAGCTTGTAAAAGGGTCACGGTATTCCCGGTTGAGCACAGCGGAGCGATACTACAACTAACAGACAACATCGTGGCTGAATGCGGCAACCAAGTGTGGGCGCTCACAGCTTGTGTCTCCACAACCATGACCACCTTCTGCAAGAAAGAGCTGAGGGGTTCCTGCGCGCAGGGATTACACTCTGGCGGCACCGCTAATTGCATCTCTCAACCAAGCCACCTAGAGCCCATCACCCTCGTTGATGACGGACTAATCATCATCAACAACAGAGGTGGGGGGGGGGCCAACTCAATCCAGCCCTTGCCTTCGGGCTCGGCATAGCTCTATGCGGGGCAATTGGAGGCATCGTGTTCCTCAGGGTGCATCTTAGAAGGAGGCAAGACGAGAGACGGATCAACGAGATAATCGAGAAGTTGCGAGCGACGAGGACGACCGCTCTTTGAGAGGGGGAGTAGTTTACACTCCCCACCAGCTGCAGGGTATCGGCAGAATTCCGAAACGGAAGAATGCTGATACCGCACTCGAGGAGTGGAGGCAGCGACTACATTGTCGCACGAGCTTCTGCTTAGGAGCCGTTGGCCTGCACTCGAGTGGCCAGCGGATCATATTTCGCTGCTGATAAACATCCGATGGTCTGATGGTCTGCACGAGGCGCTGACGGTGCAAAACGTCGGCCCGCTGCCCAAGCAGCGCTGCCGCAAGGGTGGGCAGTTTTAAGTAAAATTGTATTTCTGTATCTTTAGGTTTAATCAGATTTATTCTCACTATCAACCGAGCCAGTTGAGCCGGAAAATATACGATAAAAAATACACCGCGAGTTTCATTGCCGTCGGCCCTGCCACGGTATCACCGATCGGGAACACTAATTATTTAATTTACATCATCGTGCACCACATTTTGGCGGATTTTGGGAGGCTGCAGTGAAGTCTGCCAAACATTTACTATTAAAGAATGTGACGATGGCAAGCTTAACCTATGAGAGGTTTAGTATAGGGCGGCAAAAGTGGTAGCCAAAAGTTGCGTCCATTTCCGACGCAGGTGCGTTTATTCGTTATACTCGATTGGTTTTGGTTTTTCTTTGCGCATAACAGCAATTTTCTGTCTATCAGCGGAACTATCACCACTAATAACAACAAAAAACAGAAGATTAATTTTTGCCGCGTAAAATTTTTAGCTGAGTTGAAAAGGGGCAAAAATACATGTAATGTTTAGAACAAATTGTTTAAACTAATTTTATTATTAAATCAAGCATTTCAACAACATGGTTGATTTCAAATTTTTATCTGCACATCCCATGTTTGAATCTTTTCTCTTTTTCCGTGATCTTCTCAGGGTAAGAAATTCCACTGCCATATACTTGTCAGCGAGTTCAGCAATCACTTCCTGGCAAAATTCCATCAAAATCCTACACACAATGGCTTTGGACACACCGAATAAATTCCCTATTGTGCCATATTCCGCAGAGGATCCCAGGCAAAAGAAGTTGCTTACAACATCTTCCTCCCAAAATAAACCATATTGTGCCACTTGCAATATAGAATGCATTATTTAATTGAAAAGAGAACATTATCTGCTCTTTATTTACAAGGGTCCAAACGCGAAGAGGACGTTGCAGTTGCAAGAGAAATAAAAACTTCTCTTCAGATAACCCCGCCACTTCCATGCACTTCAATAGATTCTCTTATTTTTGCGCATTTTGCATAATTAACTTTGTTTAAAAACTGTTTTTCCTCTCGTCTGCTGTTCTAAAGACGCAAAGATCCAGTGTCAACGCATTTTCTGCTTCTCTGCGTCTTTTTCGATATTGATAAAAAAGCCCCCAGTGTAAAAAGACTATTAAACTCTCGACTTTTAACACTTGTAACACCATTGTCAATGGAATTGATTGTAATAGGCTTTTTGCACTTGGTGCGTTACCTATCGATATCGGAGAAGACGCAGAGGAGCAGTTTTGCCGTTAACACTACAGCGTCTTTGCGTCTTGGGAAGAGGAAGAGAAATTAGTAAACAAAAGAAATAATGTCTGAAAATCAACAAAATATGTCAGAAAAAGAGCTAATTCTTTTATCAGTTGTGGCGCAAAATGAAGCGAATCTGTTGAAGTGCATGGAAGTGTCTGGGCTATCCTCAGAAAAGTTGCAATTCGTCTTGCAACTGAAACGTCCTCCTTGAGTTTGGACTCTTGTAGGTAAAGAGCAGACAATGGTCTCTCTTTTCAATTAAATAATGTATTCTTCATTGCAATAGCCACGATATGGTTAATTTTGGGAGGAACTCCGATGCATTTTTCAAGGAAAATTTCTGCATGGAAAAATGTTGCCCAATCTCAAAAAGAAAAAAACTCCTTTTCGACTGACAATCTCTCTGGAGAAGAGAATAACCATGGCAATTTATTGCCTAGGATCGCCTGCGGAATATCGTACGGGAGTCTATTTGGTTTGTCTGCCTCATATTACTGCAGTTTATTCGCGAGATAGTTGCTCAACTCGCTGACAAGTATCTGCAAGCAGACTTTCTTACCCTGAGAAGATCACGGAAAAAGTGAAAAGATTCAATGACATGGGATTTGCAGATATCATTTTGATATCAACCATATTGTTGAAATGATTGATTTAATAAAAACAAATTAGTTTAAACAATTTGTTTTAAGCATTAAAGGTATTTTGGCCCCTTTTAAACTCAGTTAAAAATTTTACGCGGCAAAATTTAAATTTTAATCCGCTGTTTTTTGTTGTTATTAGTGGTGATACTTTCGCTGATAGGCAGAAAAGTACGAAAATTGCTGTTATGCGCATAGAAAAATCAAAACCATCGAATATAACGAATATTAGTACCTGCGTCGGAAAAGGACGCAACTTTTTGACACCACTAGGGCCCTTTGCTAAACCTGTATAAAAAAAACTGCGTTTCTGGGAAGACGCAAAGAATCAAGACGCAGCCTCAGTGTAAACGGCACCTAATGATGCTATCATTACTGTTAGCAATAGCTCAGTTAATTGACATAACCTCATTTGGATCGAAACCGGCCATATATTTCGAAAGCGGAGGATCCAGTCAATTTGCGACAACCGACTGGACCACAACTGTTTCTTACAATTTAAAACCCTACTGAAATTTATTTTTTTTCAGAGGTAGTGCTCCTTTTTTTTTTACATAACTTAAGTTTTTTATAGGCTTGCAAAAATCCTCTAGCTGAACCCTCCACGAGGGTGCCGGCTGGGCAATGGGCACTGCATTATCCCGGACAAGGGTAATGCAGTTTCTAGCTAAGGCAATGGCCCAGCGTCTTCTAAACCTCGAGTCGGGGAAGCGGGGTCAGGGCCATGGCTAGAGGTGCCTGGCGGGTAGGCCTAAAACGCTAGGGGGTGGTTCCCCCGAAAAACATTAGCTACGTATGGACCTTCGGGCCAAGTATGGAGCAAAAGGTGAATCAAACACAGGTTGGGATGTCAACACAAACGTATGTGCGAAGCGTGGCTGCTACCACCGGCGGGCACGCGGGGAGAAATCCTCTCTGCGTGTCTCCAGTGGCCACACCTCGGACGTGAGTAAGTTCTACGCGCAGGTGCCAAAGACGAAGACATCGACGAGTAAACATGCCAACAAGGTGGAAGAGTTGCTAGCTACCAAGAGGCAGTGCTCTACCGACAATGCCGTCACTCCGGCGAGCAAGCGGCAACGTGAGCCCAATAAAGCTGAACCCCCACTAAAACTGGCAAAGCAGGGGTCAAGCGATAGGATTAGCGATATGTCCAAGACACCTGATCGTAGCGCTCATCGGCAGACGTGATGAGAATGGGAGGATGACAGCGGCGCAGTGGAAAATGGTCCACGCACGGCTGGTAGACTCCCTGTTTACAAGGATGGAAGAGAACCCAACAGCTCCCATGCCCACCTTTGATGGTGCTGGGTTGCTGAATGGGGTCAAAATCCTGAAATTTAAGGATGACCCGACGCTGAAGTGGCTGACGCTAACGGTCGGCCAGCGATGTGGGAGGGGGCCAAGCTGGAGGTGGTGGACAGGGAGCTAATCCCGTCCATACCAAAGGTGCTCTTCCCCATCGCAATCCAAGGGGACCGCGCGCTGAAGCTCCTTCAGCGACAAAACCCCGAGATACCGACCGCTGACTGGAAGGTATTGCATACT